>JAVKPL010009268.1:0-36494 GCA_032173675.1 Gastrolobium villosum
AAAAGCAACTGCTCTACCGGACTGCATCAACACACAGCCCAGCCCCTTACCAGAAGCATCACAGTAAAGCTGAAACTGCTCCTCAGGATTAGGAAGGACCAACACTGGAGAAGTAGTCAATCTCTCCTTCAACTCCTGAAAGCACTCCTCACACTCGTGAGTCCACACAAATGGAGTCTCCTTCCGAGTAAGACGAGTCAAAGGGAGAACCATCGTAGAGAAACCCTTGATGAACCTCCGGTAATAACCTGCCAAACCCAAGAAACTCCTCACTTCCGTAACTGTCTTGGGCCTCTCCCAATCCAGTACGGCCTCGATCTTGTTGGGATCCACTGCAACTCCATCAGCTGAAATCACATGCCCCAGAAACTTGACTGATTTGAGCCAAAACTCACACTTAGAAGGCTTAGCATAAAGCTTTTTCTCCTTCAAAACTTGCAGAACAATCCTCAAATGCTTCGCATGCTCCTCCTCAGTCTTGGAGTAAATCAGAATGTCGTCAATGAAGACTATCACAAACTGATCCAGAAACGGCTGGAAAATCCTGTTCATGTAATCCATGAACACTGCCGGCGCATTTGTGAGTCCAAAAGGAATCACTAAATACTCAAAGTGACCGTATCTCGAACGAAACACGGTCTTCGGGACATCCTCCGGCTTCACCCGAATCTGATGGTATCCGGACCGGAGATCAATCTTAGAATAAACGCAAGCGCCCCTGAGCTGATCCAACAGATCATCAATCCGAGGAAGGGGATACTTGTTCTTGATCGTCACCTTGTTCAACTGCCGGTAATCGGTGCACAATCGCATTGTCCCGTCCTTCTTCTTCACAAAGATGACCGGTGCTCCCCAAGGAGACACACTCGGCCGGATGAAATCTTTCGCTGAAAGATCCTCAATATGCTTCTTCAGCTCAGCCAACTCCGGTGGCGACATCCGATAAGGAGCTAAAGAAATCGGCCCCACACCAGGCAACAAATCAATGGAGAACTCTATCTTCCGCTGTGGCGGAAACTCAGGAATCTCCTCAGGAAACACCTCCAGGAATTCCCCCACCACAGGAATGCTAGTGATATCCTCCTGTGTCCCACTCACCAAACCTCCCAACATGACATATCCGTATGCCCCTGCTCTCAAGGCCCTCCTAGCCTGCAGCACTGAAATAAATGGCGAGGAACTAGCTGTGGAATCACACGGAGACATCGCCACGCGCTTTGCACAGCAATCGACCAGTGCACAGTTTCTAGACAACCAATCCATGCCCAGAATAATTTCCAAGTTGGCCATCGGCAACCCAATTAGATCTACCGAGAACTCACGGCCATTCCACTGAAACGCTACATCACGGTGAACAGTGGTAGAATCACAAATTTCTCCGGTGGCGGTAGTCACCCGCAGCGGTGGAGAAAGCACAGACATGGGCAGCTCAAGCCCCAAAGCAATCGGGGTTGCCACAAACGAATGCGTAGCCCCGGAATCAAACAATACATCAACAGAAGAATCACCAATAGACACAGTACCTCTAACAAGGTTCGGAGCGCGGTCCGATTGCTGCCTATCCAAGGTGTACACTCGCCCCGAAGCAGGTGGCAGTGTAGGTGCAGAAGTAGTAGCCATCGGAACCATCTGCAAAGGAACTGCCCGAACAGCTGCAGCTCTCGCCGTCGACGACGGACAGTCTCTGGAGAAGTGGCCCTCCTTGCCACACTGGAAACAGATCAGCTGACCAGAAACACAACGACCAACATGCTCCTTCCCGCACCCCGCACACCTCGGAGTGGAAGGAGGCCTGGCTGAACTCCCCTGCTGTGAAGCGGCTCTCTTGAACTGACCAGGCGCCTGCCTAGTCGCCAACTGCTTGCCCTTGCCCTTTCCAGCAAACTTCCTGTCCTTCCAGGATGTAGGAGCAGGAGTAGAAACAACAGTCCCCTTGGTCTCATCGACCTTGGCCCTCTTGGCCTTGCTTGCCACGCAAACATCCTCAATGTCCTTACACTGCTGAACCAGTGTACCAAAATCCCTCGAAGCAGCTCCAGCAATGTGCTCGGCAATCACCTCACTAAGTCCTCTGCGGAACTTAGCAGCCAGAAACGTCGGAGTAGGAGGAACCATCCGGAAGTGTGCAAACTTCACCAGCTCATTGAACTTGGCCAAGTACTCATCTACAGTCATCGAGCCCTGAACCAAACGATCAAATTCCCCCTGTTTCCTCTCCTGAGCATCGTAGGGAAAGTATCTGCCCAAGAAGCACTCCTCAAAGAATGGCCATGTCATAACACGACCCTGCATCCTGAAAGCTCGAGAGGTGTTCGTCCACCACTCATGGGCATCGCCCTCCAGCATATAAGTCGCGAACATCAGCTTCTGGGGGTCAGTACACTGCATGACCTGAAATATCTTGTCCATCGATTGCAGCCATCTCGCCGCAGCAATAGGATCTAAAAACCCCTCAAACACAGGTGGCTTATGCTTCCTGAAAGCATTCAGCCGACGATCAATAGCATCACGATCCTCAGCAGGCTCTGCCAAGGTCTCCACTGACTCAGCAACATGAGCAGCACTGCCAATCTGGCTATGGCTCCCCTCCCGATTACTAGGTGGAGGCGGCGGCGGCGGTGGCGGTGGAGCCTGGCCGACAGCAGGACCAGCCCTCAACTCCTCCAACATGACTCTCATCATTGTCATGTTCGCCATCCTGTTCGCCTCAAGGACTTCTTCAGTGGTCCTCTGGTTCACTTCACGAACCTCAGCTGCGGTTTTCCGGTTCGCCTCGCGAACAGCTTCCATCATTGCCGCGTTGGCCTGTCTAATGGCCTCCTGATCGGCTACTCTGGCCGCCTGCATCTCAGCCAATGCAGTCAAGACAGGATCGGGTTGATCCTCTAACGTGTCTCGTGTTCTCCCGGATCTTACCATGACTCTGCACAAGTTACACAATTTATGAGTTGATCAAGCCCACGCAGTGTGGTCACATATGCATTATCATAATAACATTCGACGGAGTAAACACATAAGACAGACACAACCAAACAACCTAGCAATTGCAATACATACAGGCTTTTCCCTCGAACCATTGCTCTGATACCATAAATGTAACACCCCGTATATATCCGGTAATGTTATCATACTATCGTATTAAGATGCGCTTAATTAAAAATGCGGAATATCTTTTTCTTTTCAATTATGATGCCATTATCATTACCAACTTGCTTATTAACAGTTAATAAAAACATTGCTTGTATGTAATTGCAATAAAACAACTAACGGAAATACCTCACTAAATAAATATCATAAGCATAAGTCTCTAGTCACGGAACTACAACACGTGGACCGGACCAACTAACAGTTTATACAACTCAGCTCAAAGTGCTAACATAAAGTGACATGGACAAACCCCATGCTCACACAACTAAGGCAACAAGCCCAACATCAGTCTCAACATCAAAAGCATAATAATAAAGGTGCAGAAAACATAAACAGCATCCAATCCAGTCATGCTATCAACAAGCAGTCATAACAATAATCATCAGTCATGCTCTGGCCTCTTGCCACCAGAGACATCAGCCCCCATACTACCTGAACCTGAAATAAGCATTCCCCAAACGTGAGGTGAGATCTCTAAACAAGAAATCTCAGTAAGACAAGGGGTCCTCAAGGATCTTCCATCCCAAGCTCACTAACATGTGCAATATAAGTTTAAAAGCAGTTCATCATCATCAGTTCTAAAACAATGCAATGCAGCAGATAATTATGTCATGTGTGTCAATACTATTCTACTGGCCAGAGAAATGCAGGAATACGTCTATCTCCTACATATAGTGCAAGATGCCACTTGCATCCACCCCGGATCACCGTATTGTATGACGCCACATACTCAGGCTTACCGTCCAGATGGAACAACACATGCATATTAAAAGCCATTACATGTAAAGTTCAATCAACATTTCATATTTTCAAAAGCATGTAACACAGCATGCATATACCATATCCCCATGGAACATGGTGGAACCACAACATGGCTAAACCGAGGACACGAAAGCTTACCTTGCAAGCTAACACCCAAAGCCAAGAGTCCACAGCTCAAAGTCCAAACACCGCAGAATCACAATCTGTTATGGACCAATACTATATCAATAATCATGCATCTCAAGCGTACAACTTAAAGACAACGCCTTTCCTTTACGTTTTACGTCTTAAGGCTCCATACAAGCCATAAGCCCTTAATCGCTTGATTCTGACTTAGTTCATTAATTACAGAAGCCCAACTTCCTTAATCTAGGGTCCACAAACCCCCAATTGCTTACTATATGCACAGTAAAGCTACTGTTCTTCGAAATCCCAGAATATCCGGATATCTCATTGGAAATATCAGGATATCCCGTATCAGGATATCGTACTCGAAATATCAGGATATCCCATATCCGGATATCTCCCTCAAAATATCAGGATATCCAATATCCGGATATCTCACTCGAAATATCAGGATATCCAATATCCGGATATCTCCCTCAGAATATCAGGATATCCAATATCCGGATATCTCACTCGAAATATCAGGATATCCAATATCTGGATATCTCACTCAAAATATCAGGATATCCCATATCAGGATATCGCCCTCAAAATATCAGGATATTCAAAAATATATCAGGATATCCAATATCCAGATATCTCACTCGAAATATCAGGATATCCAATATCCGGATATCTCACTCGAAATATCCGGATATTTCGCGACAGAATGCAGTTTCTGCATTTCGCGAAGATATCCTTCCAAGTTTCCATTTTTAACACTTCAACACGTTAAAGCATGCATTTTTATACCCTCTTAGGTTAACATAACAGTTGGTTACTTACTTAACCCATTTACATGCAAAGATGACACCTTTAACCCATTAAAACACATGATCAAGGTTGGTACAACTCACCAAAGGCTTGAAACAGAAAGTGGAGGTGCTCTTGGAGCTCACAACCAACTCCAAGTTTCAGACTTGTAAGGGTGCACGAAAATGCACAACAAGGTGGGTCCTTTCTACACAAAGGTTGACACTTTGAAGCTCACAAGCCAAGAAGAAGGCCCCAACACTACAAACCACCAACTCAGCCCCTTTAGCAACCCCAACACAGCCCCAACACTCAGAAGCAAGGCCACCAACACCCTCCCAATGCTCACTCTCACTCACCACAAGTGTTTAGGAGAAGAAATGGTAAAAGAAATGGCCTCAAAGCTCAAAACTTGGAGAAGAAGCCATGAAATAGTGTTTAAGAAAACTCAGCAGCCACCCTCTACGTAGAGAATAATAGCCACCTAAGGTTTTGTGCCTTAAATGGCCTATTTATAGCCAAAACATTAAAACACACAGTATTAGCTTTAATTGCTACACTTAGCATTTTAATCCCTAACTTTGGAATCTTAACCTACTCGATTTTACAAGAATTATCATATTTTTATATTATTTTTCTGAGCACCTTTTCGGTACGCGCTTTTCCATAGCCAGTATCAGTTCTGGCATCAGGTTTCATTATTTTGACTTGAAACTCGTTTTACAAGTCCTACATATTATTCTAGTAATTATCATGCACTTATAATAATTTTTCGGGATACTTTTTCGGTACGCATTAATACCGACTAGCAGAACCGGTATCTGCACTTTTCTTCCGAAAAGCGACTTTCATCATTCTTACCCACTAAATATAATTATTAAAGCCTCATAATAATTATTAGGGTCAATTATGGAATTATTTCCTAATTATCACAATTAATTCATTAATTATCTTAATTAGCGGTGGAGGTTCTTACACAGTTTCTGTGAATACCAACTCTGAATGGTACTCGGAGGCAATACAAGACTTGATTTCTCCTGGGCAGACTCAGACCGAGAAACCCGTACCCGTTTCGTTCTCGCCCACTTCGTCCACAACGTCATCGAACTCATCTTTTTCCTTTGTGGCTCCCCCTGCTTCGAGCTGTCCCAAGCTATCGTTAATGGAGGCCGCATCGGCGATTTCCGAAGAGAAATTAGATGCTGCGACGGAGATCCTCACCAGTTTGGGGCAGGCTTCGAACCCCACCGGGAATTCGGATCAAGGATTCACGGATTGCATAACATCCCATGAACAAGAGAAGAAGGTGATGGACCATCGTCTGCAGGAGTTGGAAAAACAGCTTTTGGAAGACAATGATGATGAGGAAGGTGATGCAGTTTCTGTGATTAACAACTCTGAATGGTACTCGGAGGCAATACAAGACTTGATTGCTTGCCCGCATGTGCATGGCGGATTTCAAGTTGAAACCGGTGGGTCAGAGGGTGGCCGAGTCAATCAAAGCGCGACTCGGTCATGAAAATCGAGTCACGGTGAAATAAGAGAATGGTGGAATTTGCTTTGGGTGGATGGGAAGAACTATTACCGTCGCATCTGCTTGGCGTTAACTGCACTCACTTTTTTTTTCTTTGAATATTATATATCACATTGTTACTTATTTTTATTTTCTTTTCTTTTTATCTGGTAATGAGTTGTACAATTGCTTCTTCCTCTGTTTTTATTTGGTTCCGAAAGCAACATGTAGAGATGCTAATCATGCTATTAGAGCTATTCTTTCAGGCATTAATTTATTTTATTCACATGATATAAGAAAAGATCTAATTATAATTATTTAAGCCTTCTCAATTCTCTCCATTTTTCAAATGATATATTGTATGCTAAAATTTGAATTTCTAAAATTGCAACTCTAAATAGCCATAAACACAATTAAAACACAACTTAATTACAAAAAAATAACGACTGACTCTTAAACTCCATAATTGTTAACCTTATGACTCATAAATCCCATAACTGCTAACCTTATGACTCATAAATTCCATAACTGCTACCCTATGACTCATAAATTGCATAATTGCTACCCTATGACTCATAAATTTCATAACTGCTAACCTTATGACTCATAAATTCCATTAAAATAAAACTCCACATTTAATTAACTTAATTTCCTAATTTAACGGTCGGGTTCTTTGCAAAGATTCTTTCAGTATTGTAAATAATTGTTAGTAGATTTTATTAAAGAAATAGGTTAATTATTAAGAAATATGGATGGCTTAAAAAAATTAGGATACCGAGAAATCCAACAAAAATTACAAGGAAAATAATAATATGGACCTGGCTAGTGTGTAAAATTTGTGCACTCACATCACTAGTCACATTTGCACTAAATAAAATAGACTTTTAAAAATTTACCCGTTTGCCCAAAAGCTCTCCCACAAGTTTAGACTATTACCAAGTACCAATACCAACCACATGATTATCCTAGACGAAATCTTGGAGAAAATTATACAATGGTCTGCAAAAAATAGGTGACTTATTTTTTGTGCAGCCTCGAAAGTAGATCCATACGACACATGTGATATGTAACCTTTTTGTTTCAAATTGCAATCGGTGATTTGTCTTGGACTGGGAAGGGTTTATATAGGGCCTGTTTGATAACTGATTTGTAAAATAGTTTTTTGTTTTTAAAAATAAAAAAATAAAAAAACTTGTTTGGTAATGGGTGTTCTGAAAAATAGTTCTAAAAACATAAATTTGAAATTTAGAAGAGTTGAGTTATTATTAATTTAGAAATTTCAATGTAGAATGCAGTTGGACATTGAATGAGTTGTGTGTCACCAAAAATTATTCACATAATTTTCCATTTAATTTATTTCCAAATTTCAAATTTATATTACAATACAAATAATTTTGTTATTTTACAATATTTTTTTAATGTATTTGTTTTTTTAATGCAGCATTAATAGAGCTAACAATTATCCATGCAAAAAATAGTGGGATATACAACAAAGAAAGTAGAGGTCTTTTTTACTCATGATATACAACAAAATAAATATAGTGGGACATTAAATGAGTTGTCTGCCACAAAATTTTTTCCCACCATTACAAAGTTAAAAATTCAAATTCAAATTTAAACATAAATTCGAAATTTAGAAGAGTTGAGTTATTATTAATTTGGAAATTCTAATGTAGAATTGAGTGGGACATTGAACGAGTTGTCTGCCACCAAAAGTTGTTTACATAAATTTTCATTTAATTTGTTTCCAAATTTCGAATTAAATCAAAGAAAAGATTAGATGTAGCATTTTGATGATAGATGGTCCCCAATTTTAATTATATTGGACGATTTCCAAAACCATTATTCCTCAAATTAAGCAATGGTCATTAGACCTGAGATCTAATTAATTCCTACGTTGAGTAAACAGTAGATCAGATGCAGTTTTTTGATGACATATGGTCCCCAAATTAAGCTTTGAATTATATTGGACGATTTCCAAAACCATTATTACAACAAAAGAAAATACCAACATCAGCACTATAACAGGTCAAAATAAAAAGATTACGTTAAGTACACATGTTAGACAACGAAGTAATCAAACATATTATTGATAACATCTCATTTAAATTCAAATGATGGATTACCTCAGCCTTTTCTGGTTCTGATGATACAATTTCATTTTCTTGAGCATTATCGAAAGTTGTTTCATCCTGTAATAAATAACAACCAACAACAGTCATTTCAATGAATAAAAAACGTGGACATCTCATACGAATAAATCCACATCGTACATTTGGGGCGACCAGAGACTTAACGAATGTCGTGATTATTTCACTTGCTGATACAAATTTTATAAAATACACCTTTCTATCACAGATTTTTTTCGGACCTGCAAAGATCCTTTGACAGTAGCATGAATCCTTCCACCCTACAAAAAAAGTGAAAGCCAAAATTCAAACAACAAAAATGAAAATCATAACAACAGACACAAAAATTTAAAATCACAACAGAGACGAAAAAATTTAAAACATTAAAAAAACAATCAGCCCTGCCCATTCTTCCAACATAACCATCCCAACATTGTAGTCAAAATCCTTACGCTTGAAAGTAAGAGTATAAATAAGAATAAGCAAAAGCAAAGGAATAGAGCATTAGAAAAGAGAAAAAAATGACTTTCCATACTTTATACATTCAACCAATAACTACTAAATTAGAAATATTTCCCTTAGTGGTGCAGTATCAATAAAATATACCCCTCAGATTTGGTATACAAAATCTCAAATCATGTCTCACAAAGAATAAAAATGTTGAGATGGTTGAAGCCAAAAAGTTCTCTCCATGGTTCCAAGCAATATCCATTACTAGAAACCGATGACCCTGCATAATAAAAATTCTAATCATTTTGAGCTTCATTGTGACATTAATACCTTTAATGGAAATAATACTAACCTGTAGCTTATTTACACTTGTATGCTTTGGCCGTGTTAAATCATAGAAATAGTCATTTGAATCCTCACTTCCAACAACTTCACATGACAATAGAGGATTTTAGAAAGACAGCAACTGTGATATCGCTGTAGTCAAAGATATTTCAGAAAACATAATTTGCAAGCAATATATGTTGAAAATCTTTTATTCATTAAGGAAGGCAGTATATAATTCTTGAGTTTTGACTGCATACACATAAACCAAAAAATTATTTTCCGATTTGACAGAGCAACGTTTGGGTGTAATTTGTAGACGCAACATTATTGAAATTAGGAAGACCTTCAAGAGACGGAGCAGAGGGAGAGGAAAAAAAATAAAAAGGAAGCAATCAACAATGATATCAACATACCTATGAATTCTCCTTTCTCAAGGGAAAGAAGAGGGCATAAAGAAGCTTGAATTTTGTGTACACGCGGAGCTAATTTGAGCGAGCATCGAAGAGTTAAATAACCTTTTATCTCCAAAGCCACACTATAGTATACCAACATTAGTGCTCCTAAGAAAAATAAGCAGACTTCAATGAAGACCAATGAAAGCAATTTAGATTAATGGTAAATATATTCAAACCTGGAGAAAGACAGATTTCCATCTTGAGTACATGTCAACAACACAGGTCCATCTTGCGTCTGAAAAGTCTTTCAAGAATTTGATATTAAAAAAAAATAATACAATTAATCCAAGAAATCAAAATTATTATGCTTACTCCAAGAACAACAAAATTTCAGAATAATTTTCAAATCAATAATATGTGAATTAACTACTCTCCAATTTTTAGAACAAAAGAAAATTAACGAATTTCAAATTTTAGAATAGAGAGTCCAAAATTCAATGAATAAGAATAAGATTTGAGTTGTTCAGAATATAGTATACCACAATGAAGCCCCTAAAATTAGATTTAATCTGCTCCCAAAAGAAAGAAAGATTTCAGTACCCAAGAGAGAGGAATGCAGATTCGTTCTTGAGTATAGATTTCAAAGGAATGCTTCCAATGTCCAAATCTTGAAGCACAATAGAGTGATTTCGTCTTGCCATAAATTTACCCAAAAATCAAACCATAGAACCACCAACACAGGCACAATAGATCTAGGGTTCAAGATGATAAAAAATGTTGAAGAGGATTTGAGATTTTTTGGTGAAAGATGAAGAGAACAATCACTTTACGAATATGGAAGCTAGAAAAAAAAAAGACGGAGAACATGAGAAAGAAGAAGATGTGAACGACTAAAAAAATGAGAAGGCGTGTAGGCTTCGTTAAACGTTTGACATTTATTTCCAATGGAGAAAGAACGTGAACATTAATTGAGTTGTCAGTTTTTAAAAATCAAATTTAAATTTTGAACTCCAAATTTAAAATTTGAAAATAAGATGAGCTGTGTGCCAACAAAAATGAAAACAAATCTGCACTATTGATTTGAGAGAGCAAATCGTGTCCATCGATTTTGAGTCCAGATTATAATATCTTTTACATTTTTTTTATTCCCTGAATTACCAAAGAATGAAAGTTTTTACATTTGTGTCAGTATTATAAAACCCGGACCGACCCGGGAACCGGTAAACCGGTCATATAACCGGTTCGGTTCAAGCAACAGACCGGTTATGCATCAGAACCGGTGCGACCCGGTCCGACCCGGACGGTTTTTATGAAAACCGGTGACCCGGTCGGTTTTTATGAAAACCGGTGACCCGGCCCGGTCCCAAAAAAATTTTAATTTAAAAAAAAATCCTAATGGATATATTTGAATATTTTTTTGTTTATTAACTGACATAAGTTATGTACCTACAACACTAATATTATCTCAATTATGCATTATTCAGAAAATTTTGATTTGATTTATAGTTAGAGATATCATTTTCTTAACCTAAAGTCCCGTATCACGATCATTATATTTTTGTTTGATCTTTTATTGGATAATAATATGTCATTTATTATTTTTTATATTAAAATATTTGAAATTTTTATCTTTTTTTTTTATATTTAAGTATGTTTATAATTTTTAAAATAAATTATAAAATTGCATATAATTATCGGGTCATGCGGTTGAACCAGTGACCCACTGGTTGACCTAGTGACCCAGTATCTCGACCGGGTCAATGACCGGGCCGGTTTTAATAACATTGATTTTTGTAGTGTGAAAGCAAACCTGAAATTGAAGGAGGAACAGACACGTAGCAGAAGTTTCCCAAGAATGGGTTTGTCTTAGAATATAAGATGATTCCCCCCGAGTGGCGGACCCAGAAAAAAAATTTATGTCCGCATATTTAGTAGTGGAGGTTCAGGGACCGCGCCCCCGAAATTTTTTTTGTAAAGAAAGTTTAAATTAACGTTTGAACTCACTCATAATCTAGTTACTTCCATAACAAAGGATGAAGAAATCATGGGAATGAGTAGGTGACAGGGGGGAGGAAGAATAAGTTTTCTCTCTAATCAATTTGTGTTACTACGTTATTTTAATCATCCCCGTACATTGCTAACTAATATAAGAATAAATATCCTTTTTTATCCCTAACAAAAAATTCGGTCCCCACTTTAGTCTATTATAAAAAAAATAGTCACTTGGTCCCTATGAAATTTAAAGTGGACTTATTTTAATCTTTTTGAGGGACTAATATAGGTTTTTTTTTTTTTGAATTTATGAGGGACCACGATTTTAACTAAATTGATCCACTTTTGATTTCTTAGGGATCTCCTCGAGACTAATTTTAGATAAAGGACTAAAGTGGGGACCATATTTTTTGTTAGGGACTTAAAATGATATTTACTCCTAATATAAATATTGAATCAAGAGACAAATAAATACCTACATAACTATAAAAAAAATCCAAAATTTCATATCCGCAAGTGCTGACATGTGCGCTAAATTGGGTCAGCCGGTGCGGGCCCCCTTCCCTTTCCAAATTGCATGTTCCTTTATTTATGTAGGGATTTTCTTTTATGTTTCACAATTTCAAGGTGAGATCATTTGAGAGCTGATTTGAACACTCAATTATTCCCGGTCAGAATTCGAGTTGGTATGATAGGTTCAGTTTTTTTTTTTTAAAGAAAAAATTTCCCCTCATTTCCCACATCTCTTTGTTAGTGTTCTCTGCTTCTCTTCCTCTCTCAGATGTATCATTTGGTTTTTTAATTTCTGCGATTTTTAAGACTAGGTTTATTGGATTTGATAAATTTCATTATGCACGTGGATTTTGAATTTTTGTGTAAATAGTTATTTAATTTGGACAAGATAATATAAGGTTCGGCCCAATCTCCCTGTCTCTCGTGGGACTTTTCTTGTGACGACATATAGCCCATTGCTCAACCCCATAAGGCCATAATATTAATATATGGCTACAGCTTGGAGGTTAGTAGTGTCTTAAGAACTAATTGCTTAAATAATCCTATTCTCACTGGATCACGCACACAGATATGTCTCTTTCTCTCTGTAAAATTAATTCTTTATCTAAGTCGTTAATTTTTTTAATCTAAGCACAAGCATCAATAATATATACGGGTAAGTTATGTAATGACATTAAGGGGTACAGTAAATTTCTGATAATATGTTTGGATACTGTAACAGCCCGTTGTACACCGGTATTGTTAACATTAATTATGATATTAAGCGCAGTTACAATCACAGTGATTAGGTTAATTAAATTACGGGCAAATTTTTCTTTTAGCATATTCCTTTTCTTTTCCGTAAATACTTTTTCCGTAATCAATTAAAACCACACTATAATTGTAAATGCCATTTGCGGAATCATACACTTTATAACATCATAAATCTTCCCTTTTATTCAATTCATTTAAACTCACCATCTTACTCTCATCTTTTACCAAGTTATAGTCCTTTACATTGTCTACGCATGGTTTCAAACCACGTATCAATTGGAGTTCTGCCCATCAAGTTATACCCCTTTCTTTTAGTCTAGAAAAAACTGAATTTTCGAAAATTACACTGTGGTAATCGATTACCAGTGGGTGGTAATCGATTACCACCTGTCAAAAATGAGGCAGTAGCCAATTTTTCAATTCCTCTGTTCTGGTAATCGATTACCAACTTTGGGTAATCGATTACCTCACATGGTAATCGATTACCAAAGGCCAGTAATCGATTACCAGTGCAGACAGTAGCTAATTTTTCGTCCCCTGTTGCATGGTAATCGATTACCATGCTTGGGTAATCGATTACTATGCAGCAAAATGACAGATTACAGCAGTTTTGAGCCCCAAAAAGGGTGTGTAATCCATCCCTAACCCCTTGGTACTCCACATAACACATAATCATGTCCTAATGTTGGCTCTAGGCCCTTCCATCATGCATTTTCCTTAAGTTTAACATCAATTACATCATTCTCAAATAATGGCCATTTACATGTACATATGGACCATTTTTACATCATTACACATCAAGACTTCAAGGCTGTGAATGTGGCAATGGACAAGTCCCATGCTCACTCAAAATATACAGTTATCCAAGCCATGAATAATAAAACATGTCAAGACTTAGCATATGACCATGAACACTAACAAAAGCATGGAAAATGACATCATGCAATATGTTCATGACCTAAGTCTCAAAATACTAATGGTATGCTATGTGCACTCCATAAACTCCTCCAAAAAGCCATGCAATCCAAATGCACCGCATGCCAATCCAACATCCACTATGCGGGCTTCTTGCCCGAAGCTCCTCCCAGCTCATAGTGACCTGAAATGTGGTCCCCCAAACACGGGGTGAGATATACGGATATATCTCAGTAAACCAATGGAGCTAGAGGCTCTCTCCACTCCATGGCTCACTAAAATGTATCAAAATGACATAATATGCTATGCAAGTAAAACAATATCACCATCCACCTGGAGACACCCAAGAACATCCACTCATGGATTCGTGTTCAAGGACTCCATCATATAACTCCCGAGACAGTCCTGGCGCCTCTCCCATGGTTGAGAAGACTCCATGGCAATACCCAACCGGAACTCCTCATGAGCCCTATCCGGCGGACGTCCCCCGCTTGGATCATCCTGATGTCGCTCCCAGAGTCAACACCATGGCATCTCCAACTGGCGTTCTCCCGTAGGACGAACCCAGCGGATGTCCAAACCAACACACGTCAACTGGCCAGTGACCAAACAATTTTTCACAAAATACAAGCAATATGCATACAAGCACACAAACACATCATGCCATCACTACATAATCCAACCACAACCTTCCTCTAGGTGTGGTGGAGCTCACTAGGGATTAAACCCAAGTTCCAAGAGTTTACCTTAACACGAGCAACACCGTTCCAAACGTATGCTCCAAATCAACTTTTCTCAAATCCAACCGTGTGAGGCACCCTACAACAATCATCAATTTCCAATTACACAAAAACTCATTTTTCATCAAAATTCCTCAAAATTCTCTAAGTTAAAAACCTAGATTTTTCACCAAAATTTAACATAGCATTTCTAGCTTACAAACATGATTCTAAGGCCTTTTCATCTAATAGCATTTTTCCATTTGGGCTCTCTATCATCACACATCTAAAATCAAAGCTTTGAACACATATTCATAGATCTAAGAAATCAACTATCAAAAGACCACAAATATACTTACAATGGGTAGTATGATCACCACCAAGGCTTCACTAAACCATTTGAAACTCAAAACTCCAAGAAATCTCAAAAATCTCCAATGGGTCGGATCCGTTCTTGCTCAAAACGCGGCCAAAGAGATGGATTCAAGGCTTCTAAGTGCTACCAATGGCTTTGGAAGGTTGTTTACGATAGATTTCAACACCAAAATCAAGCGATTCGGTGGAGAAACGAAGAAATGGTGAAATGGGAAGAAAATGGTGGAAATGGCTTCTTTCTTCACTGTGAGCGCGCGAGGAGGGAGGAGAAAAAAAGAAAGAAGAAGGAAGAAAAAGGAGGTGGGGCCAAGTGACTTCGGTCACACGGGTCCCACACGCGATCTAACTTTTACTCCGATAAAATTTCTGATCATAAATCCTTAATCTACATATTTTTCCAGTCCATGACATATTTTTCTTTCTCCAAAATAATGATAAAAATTTCACACCTATTGGTACACTCACAACTCAGTATTTTAACACTTAAAAATCACTATTCATCGATTTTTCTCAAATTTGCCTATTTACTCAATTTTTCGCCCTGATTCCATTTCCAGCATTACTTTTGTCATTTGAAATCTCTAACTCAATATTTAAGCCTCATATCACACGGTTGGCAAATTACAATTTTGCCCTTTTGCCCCTTTTGGCCATAATACCTGGATTTTCACTAATCCATCAACTTTCATTCCACATTATAATATAAAAATGCACATTTAAATATTTGAGGTGTTATATTCACCCCACCTTTTTGAAATTTTGTCCGCAAAATTAAATCATACCTGCTCACTAACTCAGGATACAGCCGGAGAATCTCGTCCTCCCGCTCCCAAGTAGCCTCCTCAGGTGTGCGGCCTTCCCACTGAATCTTCAGCATGGGAATCACTTTACTTCTTAGTCTCTTTTCACTGCGGTCCAATACTGCAATAGGACCGATGGGAGTCTTCAAGTTCTCCCTGATTTCAATATTATTCGGCATCACAACATGTGACTCATCCGGAACATAACGTCGCAACTGCGACACATGGAAAACATCATGTAAATTAGACAACTGTGGGGGTAAGGCAAGCTGGTAGGCCACTACCCCTACTCTTTTCATAATCTGATATGGCCCAATGAACCGCGGACTCAGCTTCCTCACACCCAACGCACGGCCAACACCTGTGACCGGCGACAAACGTACGAAAACATGGTCACCTTCCTCAAATTCCAGAGGTCTATGCTTATTGTCATAGTAACTTTTCTGCCGATTCTGTGCCTGTTTCAATTTTTCTCTGATCATTTCAATTTGCCCTGTCGTTTCCTGCATAAAATCCGGACCAAATCTTTCTTTATCGCCTACCTCAGTCCAACAAGTGGGCGTACGACACCTCCTGCCATACAAAACCTCATATGGTGCCATACCCAGACTGGAATGAAAACTGTTATTATAAGAAAACTCCACCAGTGGCAAGTACCTATCCCAGGCATTACCCTGTTCCAGTGTGCAAGCTCTCAGCATATCCTCAAGTGTCTGTATGGTCCTCTCAGTCTGACCATCAGTCTGCGGGTGATAAGCAGTGCTCAGCCGGAGCTGAGTGCCAAAAGCCTGCTGCAAAGCTCCCCAAAATCGTGAAGTAAACTTCGGGTCCCGATCGCTCACAATGCTAATCGGTATCCCATGGAGTCTAACAATCTCCTTCACATACAATGTAGCCAACTTCTCGGTGGTGTAGTCTACTCGTACTGGTAGAAAATGTGCAGACTTCGTAAGTCGGTCCACAATAACCCAAATCGAATCATAACCAGCTTGAGTTCTCGGCAATCCAACAACAAAATCCATAGAAATACTTTCCCATTTCCATTCAGGTATATCCAGCGGCTGAAGTAATCCAGCAGGTTTCTGATGCTCTATTTTCACTTTTTGACACACCAAGCACTTGGATACGTACTCGGCAACATCCCTTTTCATACCAGGCCACCAGAACTTAACTTTCAAATCTTGGTACATCTTTGTGGCACCTGGGTGGATAGAATATTGACCCTTATGGGCCTCAGTCATTACTTCCTCTGCAAGTTCCTTGGGCACAACAATCCTGCCCTGATATAACAAAAGTCCTTGTTCATTAACAGATATGCCACTCTGGCCTTTCAAATACTTTATACTTTCATTTCTGATTTGAGTCTCTTTAATCTTCTCATGCAGCTCGTTCTCAATCCGAGTCAACTCCATATCACACATTCTTCCTGCAAAGAAATCCGTTATTTTCATATCACGGAATTGCTCAATCACTTCATTGTCCCACATCATCATATGAGATAAGTTGACAGACTTCCTACTCAATGCATCTGCCACAACATTGGCCTTTCCCGGGTGGTATTTCAGCTCAAAGTCATAATCTTTCAAAAATTCAACCCATCTACGCTGCCTCATATTCAGCTCCTTCTGATCAAATAAATATTTCAAGCTTTTATGGTCGCTGAACACAGCAAACTTCATCCCATACAGAAAATGCCTCCAAATTTTCAAGGCAAACACAATAGCAGCCAATTCTAAGTCATGCGTCGGATAATTTTCTTCATGCGGCCTTAACTGCCTAGACGCATATGCAATCACTTTTCCTTCCTGCATCAGCACGCTCCCTAAACCTTTCTTAGAAGCATCACAATATAGCACAAACTCACCCTCTGGATCAGGTAAAGTCAACACCGGAGCAGTGGTCAATTTCTCTTTCAGTAGCAGAAAACAGTCCTCACATTCCTGGGTCCACACAAAAGGAGTATCCTTTCGTGTCAATCGGGTCAGCGGTAGAACCATTGCAGAAAACCCCTGTATAAATCGGCGATAATAGCCGGCAAGCCCCAGAAAACTTCTAATTTCAGTCACAGTCTTGGGTCGTTCCCAGTCACTCACCGCTTCAATCTTGCTTGGATCCACCGCAACACCACTTGCAGAAATAACATGGCCCAAAAATTGCACCTCAGACAACCAGAATTCACACTTAGACCGTTTAGCATAAAGCTTCTTATCTTTTAACACCTGCAACACAGTCCTCAAATGGTCGACGTGCTCCTCCTTACTCTTAGAGTAGATCAAAATGTCATCAATAAAAACAATTACAAACTGGTCCAAATACGGTTTGAAAATGCGGTTCATATAGTCCATGAACACCGCCGGGGCATTAGTAAGCCCAAAAGGAATAACTTGATACTCAAAATGTCCATATCTGGATCGGAAAGCTGTTTTTGGTACATCCTCCGGTTTAATCCGAATCTGGTGATATCCGGACCGGAGATCAATCTTTGAAAATACACAGGCACCCCTCAACTGATCTAATAAATCATCAATACGCGGTAATGGGTACCGGTTCTTAATAGTCACTTTATTCAGCTGTCGGTAGTCAGTGCACAATCTCATGCTACCATCCTTTTTCTTTACAAATATAACCGGTGCTCCCCACGGAGACACACTCGGCCTAATAAAATTCTTTGCAGATAATTCTTCAATGTGTTTCTTCAGTTCAGCCAACTCAAGTGGCGACATCCGGTATGGAGCCAAAGAGATCGGCCCCACACCAGGCAATAAATCAATCGAGAATTCAATCTCTCTCTCTGGTGGGAATTCCGGTATCTCATCCAGAAATACATCCTCAAACTCATTAACAACTGGTATAGCAGAAATCTCTTCCTTTTTATCACCCACCAATCCGCCCAACAAGACATAACCCAGATCTCCAGCCTTCAAGGCTTTCACAGTCTGACTGACAGATAAATACAAAGACGGACAAACAGACGGCCTCTCGTGAGATAGCAACAACCTCTTTCCGCAACAATCAATCATTGCGCAGTTCCGAGACAACCAATTCATCCCCAAAATTAAATTGACAGAGGCCAGGGGTAAGATAATTAAATCAATGGTGTAACCCCTGCCTAAATAAGTGAACTTCACATCTTCACAGATCCAAGACGATTCACTAACCTCTCCTGTAGCAGTAGTAATACGCATCGGAGGAACCATCCGTGTTACCTTTAAGTCCAGCGCCTTAGCCACATAGTCCGCCACAAATGAATGTGTCGCTCCCGAATCAAACAATACAGATAAATCAACATTAGAGAGAAAAATTATACCTTTAACCAAATTCGGAGCCTTTTCAGTACGTTGTGCATTAGTAGTATAAACTCGTCCCACAGTAGGAACAATAGCAATAGGAGCAGCAGCAGTAGTAGTAGCTGGCGGCAAGGCCTGCAGATTCGCAGCCTGCCCCGAAGAAGATGGACAATTTCTAGCAAAGTGGCCATTCCGACCACATTTATAACAAGCCGACGGATCAGCACCACACACACCTTTGTGGTATTTACCACACTTCCCACATTGTGGGGTAGGATATCTGTTCGCAGCACCACCACCACCAATATTTCCACCCCTCTTGAACTGACCAGGAGGCTGCCTTACATGCAACCCCCTACCTCTATTGTTATTATTGAAACCTCCTCTATTTGTATTACCAGAAGGACCAGGTGTCCTCTTAACATCTTGTTCTTTTACCTTATCCGCTTTTGGATACCTCCCATATACAGTCTCGACCCTCTTGCATTGGGTCACCAAATCAGCAAAGTTTCTCACTGCGGTATTTGACATTCTCTTAGCAATTTTCTCACTCAGCCCTCTTTGAAATTTAGCTGACAAGAATTCCGGAGTAGGTAGAGTACCTCCATAATTAGCAAACTTGACAAGTTCATTAAATTTTGCCACATAGGCATCAACAGTCATCACTCCCTGTACCAGATTATCAAATTCACCTTGCTTAGCCTCCCGAACATCGCGGGGAAAATATTCTTCATGAAATAATCCTTCAAACATAGTCCAAGTAAGGACCTCACCTTGAATAACAAATGGGCGAGACACATTGTCCCACCACTCTTGGGCATCACCCTCCAGCATATATACAGAATACAATAACTTCTGTGGATCTTGACATCTCATCACCTGGAATATCTTATCCATACCTCTCAACCAAGCAGTAACCTCCTTTGGGTCCCTTGACCCCAGAAATGAGGGTGGCTTATGTTTCCTAAAGGATATGAGCCTACGCTCATCATCAGCATTATCAAGCACCTGCCCAGCAGCCCCAGTAGATTGGGCAACAGATGACGGATCAGGAATATAGCTCGGATCAGTAGTAGTATGATGACTAGCCTCACCAGTGTGGTGACTAGCCCCACTCTCCCCCTGTTGAGGAGTAACAGATGGCGTCGGTGTAGGAGTCACCGTAGCCGTATGCGGAGGTGTATCCTCCCTCCTAGGACGACCTCTATCCGCCCTCATCTCAGCCATAAAGGCCTGCATCATATCCTGATTTGCTTTCATCAGGTTCTCAGTCATATTCCTATTTGCAGCCGTTTCCGCCTGCAGAGCATTCAGTGCTGCAGTGACCGGATCCGGTGGCAAAGGACCTGCACCACGTGCCCCACGGCGACCTCGTGCCCTACTCATGATATCTGTACATGTAACACAAAGGAATGAGTTGATCAGACCCACACTGAGGAATCACATATACATTAATCATAAATAGTTCACAGATAGCTATGGCACACAAGATACAACATACACAAACAATCAGAGTTCCCTAAACAAAACTGCTCTGATACCATAAAATGTAACAGCCCGTTGTACACCGGTATTGTTAACATTAATTATGATATTAAGCGCAGTTACAATCACAGTGATTAGGTTAATTAAATTACGGGCAAATTTTTCTTTTAGCATATTCCTTTTCTTTTCCGTAAATACTTTTTCCGTAATCAATTAAAACCACACTATAATTGTAAATGCCATTTGCGGAATCATACACTTTATAACATCATAAATCTTCCCTTTTATTCAATTCATTTAAACTCACCATCTTACTCTCATCTTTTACCAAGTTATAGTCCTTTACGTTACCTACACGTGGTTTCAAACCACGTATCAATTGGAGTTCTGCCCATCAAGTTATACCCCTTTCTTTTAGTCTAGAAAAAACTGAATTTTCGAAAATTACACTGTGGTAATCGATTACCAGTGGGTGGTAATCGATTACCACCTGTCAAAAATGAGGCAGTAGCCAATTTTTCAATTCCTCTGTTCTGGTAATCGATTACCAACTTTGGGTAATCGATTACCTCACATGGTAATCGATTACCAAAGGCCAGTAATCGATTACCAGTGCAGACAGTAGCTAATTTTTCGTCCCCTGTTGCATGGTAATCGATTACCATGCTTGGGTAATCGATTACTATGCAGCAAAATGACAGATTACAGCAGTTTTGAGCCCCAAAAAGGGTGTGTAATCCATCCCTAACCCCTTGGTACTCCACATAACACATAATCATGTCCTAATGTTGGCTCTAGGCCCTTCCATCATGCATTTTCCTTAAGTTTAACATCAATTACATCATTCTCAAATAATGGCCATTTACATGTACATATGGACCATTTTTACATCATTACACATCAAGACTTCAAGGCTATGAATGTGGCAATGGACAAGTCCCATGCTCACTCAAAATATACAGTTATCCAAGCCATGAATAATAAAACATAACAAGACTTAGCATATGACCATGAACACTAACAAAAGCATGGAAAATGACATCATGCAATATGTTCATGACCTAAGTCTCAAAATACTAATGGTATGCTATGTGCACTCCATAAACTCCTCCAAAAAGCCATGCAATCCAAATGCACCGCATGCCAATCCAACATCCACTATGCGGGCTTCTTGCCCGAAGCTCCTCCCGGCTCATAGTGACCTGAAATGTGGTCCCCCAAACACGGGGTGAGATATACGGATATATCTCAGTAAACCAATGGAGCTAGAGGCTCTCTCCACTCCATGGCTCACTAAAATGTATCAAAATGACATAATATGCTATGCAAGTAAAACAATATCACCATCCACCTGGAGACACCCAAGAACATCCACTCATGGATTCGTGTTCAAGGACTCCATCATATAACTCCCGAGACAGTCCTGGCGCCTCTCCCATGGTTGAGAAGACTCCATGGCAATACCCAACCGGAACTCCTCATGAGCCCTATCCGGCGGACGTCCCCCGCTTGGATCATCCTGATGTCGCTCCCAGAGTCAACACCATGGCATCTCCAACTGGCGTTCTCCCGTAGGACGAACCCAGCGGATGTCCAAACCAACACACGTCAACTGGCCAGTGACCAAACAATTTTTCACAAAATACAAGCAATATGCATACAAGCACACAAACACATCATGCCATCACTACATAATCCAACCACAACCTTCCTCTAGGTGTGGTGGAGCTCACTAGGGATTAAACCCAAGTTCCAAGAGTTTACCTTAACACGAGCAACACCGTTCCAAACGTATGCTCCAAATCAACTTTTCTCAAATCCAACCGTGTGAGGCACCCTACAACAATCATCAATTCCCAATTACACAAAAACTCATTTTTCATCAAAATTCCTCAAAATTCTCTAAGTTAAAAACCTAGATTTTTCACCAAAATTTAACATAGCATTTCTAGCTTACAAACATGATTCTAAGGCCTTTTCATCTAATAGCATTTTTCCATTTGGGCTCTCTATCATCACACATCTAAAATCAAAGCTTTGAACACATATTCATAGATCTAAGAAATCAACTATCAAAAGACCACAAATATACTTACAATGGGTAGTATGATCACCACCAAGGCTTCACTAAACCATTTGAAACTCAAAACTCCAAGAAATCTCAAAAATCTCCAATGGGTCGGATCCGTTCTTGCTCAAAACGCGGCCAAAGAGATGGATTCAAGGCTTCTAAGTGCTACCAATGGCTTTGGAAGGTTGTTTACGATAGATTTCAACACCAAAATCAAGCGATTCGGTGGAGAAACGAAGAAATGGTGAAATGGGAAGAAAATGGTGGAAATGGCTTCTTTCTTCACTGTGAGCGCGCGAGGAGGGAGAAGAAAAAAAGAAAGAAGAAGGAAGAAAAAGGAGGTGGGGCCAAGTGACTTCGGTCACACGGGTCCCACACGCGATCTAACTTTTACTCCGATAAAATTTCTGATCATAAATCCTTAATCTACATATTTTTCCAGTCCATGACATATTTTTCTTTCTCCAAAATAATGATAAAAATTTCACACCTATTGGTACACTCACAACTCAGTATTTTAACACTTAAAAATCACTATTCATCGATTTTTCTCAAATTTGCCTATTTACTCAATTTTTCGCCCTGATTCCATTTCCAGCATTACTTTTGTCATTTGAAATCTCTAACTCAATATTTAAGCCTCATATCACACGGTTGGCAAATTACAATTTTGCCCTTTTTGCCCCTTTTGGCCATAATACCTGGATTTTCACTAATCCATCAACTTTCATTCCACATTATAATATAAAAATGCACATTTAAATATTTGAGGTGTTATAGATACTATAATAAATTTATGCTTTATCATTCGAAAAATAACGAAATTGCACATAATCACTTGTTCTATAAGCCCCATTGCAAAATGCAACTTCGTTTATTCATTAATGTGGATAAATGTGATCTCCCCTAATGATAATTTATATAACAAACTAAAAAGAATATATATAACAAATCTATTATTTTTCACTTGCATGCATTTTCTTTATGCCATTAGCCCGAATGCTTCTAATAAATATTTACTTTACATTATGTATAATGTAATTTTTTATTCGAGTACAACATAAATTTAAAAAATCATTAAATCCACAAAATGCTTTTTTGGTGAAAGATGAAGAGAACAATCACTTTACGAATATGGAAGCTAGAAAAAAAAAAGACGGAGAACATGAGAAAGAAGAAGATGTGAACGACTAAAAAAATGAGAAGGCATGTAGGCTTCGTTAAACGTTTGACATTTATTTCCAATGGAGAAAGAACGTGAACATTAATTGAGTTGTCAGTTTTTAAAAATCAAATTTAAATTTTGAACTCCAAATTTAAAATTTGAAAATAAGATGAGCTGTGTGCCAATAAAAATGAAAACAAATCTGCACTATTGATTTGAGAGAGCAAATCGTGTCCATCGATTTTGAGTCCAGATTATAATATCTTTTACATTTTTTTTAATCCCTGAGTTACCAAAGAATGAAAGTTTTTCAATTTGTGTCAGTGTTATAAAACCCGGACCGACCCGGCAGGGTCGACCCGGGAACCGGTAAACCGGTCATATAACCGGTTCGGTTCAAACAACAGACCGGTTATGCATCAGAACCGGTGCGACCCGGTCCGACCCGAACGGTTTTTATGATAACCTGTGACCCGGTCGGTTAACCGGTGACCCGGCCCGGTCCCAAAAAAAATTTAATTTAAAAAAAAAAATCCTAATATATATATTTGAATATTTTTTTGTTTATTAACTGACATAAGTTATGTACCTACAACACTAATATTATCTCAATTATGCATTATTCAGAAAATTTTGATTTGATTTATAGTTAGAGATATCATTTTCTTAACCTAAAGTCCCGTATCACGATCATTATATTTTTGTTTGATCTTTTATTGGATAATAATATGTCATTTATTATTTTTATATTAAAATATTTGAATTTTTTATCTTTTTTTTTTATATTTAAGTGTGTTTATAATTTTTAATATAAATTATAAAGTTGCATATAATTATCGGGTCATGCGGTTGAACCAGTGACCCACTGGTTGACCCAGTGACCCAGTATCTCGACCGGGTCAATGACCGGGCCGGTTTTAATAACATTGATTTGTGTAGTGTGAAAGCAAACCTGAAATTGAAGGAGGAACAGACACGTAGCAGAAGTATAACACCTCAAGTATTTAAATGTGTATTTTAATGTATTTATGAAAAAGAAAGTGAATATGTTAAAAGAAAAATTTACCCGTAATTTAATTAACCTAATCACTGTGATTGTAACTGCGCTTAATATCATAATCAATGTTAACAATACCGGTGTACAACGGGCTGTTACATTTTATGGTATCAGAGCAGTTTTGTTTAGGGAACTCTGATTGTTGTGTATGTTGTATCTTGTGTGTCATAGCTATCTGTGAACTATTTATGATTAATGTATATGTGATTCCTCAGTGTGGGTCTGATCAACTCATTCCTTTGTGTTACATGTACAGATATCATGAGTAGGGCACGAGGTCGCCGTGGGGCACGTGGTGCAGGTCCTTTGCCACCGGATCCGGTCACTGCAGCACTGAATGCTCTGCAGGCGGCAACGGCTGCAAACAGAAATATGACCGAGAACCTGATGAAAGCAAATCAGGATATGATGCAGGCCTTTATGGCTGAGTTGAGGGCGGATAGAGGTCGTCCTAGGAGGGAAGATACACCTCCGCATACGGCTACGGTGACTCCTACACCGACGCCATCTGTTACTCCTCAACAGGGGGAGAGTGGGGCTAGTCACCACACTGGTGAGGCTAGTCATCATACTACCACTGATCCTAGTTATATTCCTGATCCATCATCTGTTGCCCAATCTACTGGGGCTGCTGGGCAGGTGCTTGATAATGCTGATGATGAGCGTAGGCTCATATCCTTTAGGAAACATAAGCCACCCGCATTTTTGGGGTCAAGGGACCCAAAGGAGGTCACTGCTTGGTTGAGGGGTATGGACAAGATTTTTCAAGTTATGAGATGCCAAGATCCTCAGAAGTTATTGTATTCTGT
The DNA here is from genome assembly GCA_032173675.1 of Gastrolobium villosum. Lineage (NCBI taxonomy): Eukaryota > Viridiplantae > Streptophyta > Magnoliopsida > Fabales > Fabaceae > Gastrolobium > Gastrolobium villosum. The sequence continues at coordinate 25,583 of JAVKPL010009268.1, forward strand.
TTATATGCTGGAGGGTGATGCCCAGGAGTGGTGGGACAATGTGTCTCGCCCATTTGTTATTCAGGGTGAGGTTCTTACTTGGACTTTATTCGAAGGTTTATTTCATGAAGAATATTTTCCCCGCGATGTTCGGGAGGCAAAGCAAGGTGAATTTGATAAGTTGGTACAGGGGGTTATGACTGTGGATGCCTATGTGGCAAAATTTAATGAGCTTGTGAAATTTGCTAATTATGGAGGTACTCTACCTACTCCGGAATTCTTGTCAGCTAAATTTCAAAGAGGGCTGAGTGAGAAGATTGCTAAGAGGATGTCTAATACTGCGGTGAGGAACTTTGCTGATTTGGTGACCCAATGTAAGAGGGTCGAGACTGTTTATGGGAGGTATCCGAAATCTGAGTCGGCAAAAGATCAAGATGTTAAGAGGACACCTGGTCCTTCTGGTAATACTAACAGGGGAGGTTTCAATAATAATAATAGAGGTAGGGGGTTGCATGTGAGGCAGCCTCCTGGTCAGTTCAAGAGGGGTGGAAATACTGGTGGTGGTGGTGCTTCGAATAGATATTTTACCCCACAATGTGGGAAGTGTGGGAAATACCACAGAGGTGTATGTGGTGCTGGTACGTCGAACTGTTTTAGATGTGGTCAGAGTGGCCACTTTGCTAGAAATTGTCCATCTTCTTCTTCGGGGCAGGCTGCGAATCTGCAGGCCTTGCCGCCAGCTACTACTACTACTGCTGCTCCTATTGCTGTTGTCCCTACTGTGGGACGAGTTTATACTACAAATGCACAACGTACTGAAAAGGCTCCGAATTTGGTTAAAGGTATAATTTTTCTATCTAATGTTGATTTATCTGTGTTGTTTGATTCGGGAGCTACACATTCATTTGTGGCGGACTATGTGGCTAAGGCGTTGGATTTAAAGGTAACACGGATGGTTCCTCCGATGCGTATTACTACTGCTACAGGCGAGGTTAGTGAGTCGTCTTGGATTTGTGAAGATGTAAAGTTCACTTATTTAGGCAGGGGTTACACCATTGATTTAATTATCTTACCCCTGGCCTCTGTCAATTTGATTTTGGGGATGGATTGGTTGTCTCGGAACTGCGCAATGATTGATTGCTGCGGAAAGAGGTTGTTGTTATCTCACGAGAGGCCGTCTGTTTGTCCGTCTTTGTATTTGTCTGTCAGTCAGACTGTGAAAGCCTTGAAGGCTGGAGATCTGGGTTATGTCTTGTTGGGCGGATTGGTGGGTGATAAAAAGGAAGAGATTTCTACTATACCAGTTGTTAATGAGTTTGAGGATGTATTTCCGGATGAGATACCGGAATTCCCACCAGAGAGAGAGATTGAATTCTCGATTGATTTATTGCCTGGTGTGGGGCCGATCTCTTTGGCTCCATACCGGATGTCGCCACTGGAGTTGGCTGAGTTGAAGAAACATATTGAAGAACTGTCTGCGAAGAATTTTATTAGGCCGAGTGTGTCTCCGTGGGGAGCACCGGTTATATTTGTAAAGAAAAAAGATGGTAGCATGAGATTGTGCACTGACTACCGACAGCTGAATAAAGTGACTATAAAGAACCGGTACCCATTACCGCGTATTGATGATTTGTTAGATCAGTTGAGGGGTGCCTGTGTATTTTCAAAGATTGATCTCCGGTCCGGATATCACCAGATTCGGATTAAACCGGAGGATGTACCAAAAACAGCTTTCCGATCCAGATATGGACATTTTGAGTATCAAGTGATTCCTTTCGGGCTTACTAATGCCCCGGCGGTGTTCATGGACTATATGAATCGCATTTTTAAACCGTATTTGGACCAGTTTGTAATTGTGTTCATTGACGACATTTTGATCTATTCTAAGAGTAAAGAGGAGCACATGGACCATTTGAGGACTGTGTTGCAGGTGTTGAAAGACAAGAAACTGTATGCTAAACCGTCTAAGTGTGAATTCTGGTTGCCTGAGGTGCAATTTTTGGGTCATGTTATTTCTGCAAGTGGTGTTGCAGTGGATCCAAGCAAGATTGAAGCGGTAAGTGACTGGGAAAGACCTAAGACTGTGACTGAAATTAGAAGTTTTCTGGGGCTTGCTGGCTATTATCGCCGATTTATACAGGGGTTTTCTGCAATGGTTCTACCGTTGACCCGATTGACGCGAAAGGATACTCCTTTTGTGTGGACCCAGGAATGTGAGGACTGTTTTCTGCTACTGAAAGAGAAATTGACTACTGCTCCGGTGTTGACTTTACCTGATCCGGAGGGTGAGTTTGTATTATATTGTGACGCTTCTAAGAAAGGTTTAGGGAGCGTTTTGATGCAGGAAGGAAAAGTGATTGCATATGCGTCTAGGCAGTTAAGGCCACATGAAGAAAATTATCCGACGCATGACTTAGAATTGGCTGCTATTGTTTTTGCCTTGAAAATTTGGAGGCATTTTCTGTATGGGATGAAATTTGCTGTGTTCAGCGACCATAAAAGCTTGAAATATTTATTTGATCAGAAGGAGCTGAATATGAGGCAGCGTAGATGGGTTGAATTCTTGAAAGATTATGATTTTGAGCTGAAATACCACCCGGGAAAGGCCAATGTTGTGGCTGATGCATTGAGTAGGAAGTCTGTTAACTTATCTCATATGATGATGTGGGACAATGAAGTGATTGAGCAATTCCGTGATATGAAAATAACGGATTTCTTTGCAGGAAGAATGTGTGATATGGAGTTGACTAGGATTGAGAACGAGCTGCACGAGAAGATTAAAGAGACTCAGATTCGCAATGAAAGTATCAAGTATTTGAAAGGCCAGAGTGGCATATCCGTTAATGAACAAGGACTTTTGTTATATCAGGGCAGGATTGTTGTGCCCAGGGAACTTGCAGAGGAAGTTATGACTGAGGCCCATAAGGGTCAATACTCTATCCACCCAGGTGCCACAAAAATGTACCAAGATTTGAAAGTTAAGTTCTGGTGGCCTGGTATGAAAAGAGATGTTGCCGAGTACGTGTCTAAGTGCTTGGTTTGCCAGAAAGTGAAAATAGAGCATCAGAAACCTGCTGGATTACTTCAGCCGCTGGATATACCTGAATGGAAATGGGAAAGTATTTCTATGGATTTTGTTGTTGGATTGCCGAGAACTCAAGCTGGTTATGATTCGATTTGGGTTATTGTGGACCGACTTACGAAGTCTGCACATTTTCTACCAGTACGAGTGGATTACACTACGGAAAAGTTGGCAACACTTTATGTGAAGGAGATTGTTAGACTCCATGGGATACCGATTAGCATTGTTAGCGATCGGGACCCGAAGTTTACTTCACGATTTTGGGGAGCTTTGCAGCAGGCTTTTGGCACTCAGCTTCGACTGAGCACTGCTTATCACCCGCAGACTGATGGTCAGACTGAGAGGACCATACAGACACTTGAGGATATGCTGAGAGCATGCACACTGGAACAGGGTAATGCCTGGGATAGGTACTTGCCACTGGTGGAGTTTTCTTATAATAACAGTTTTCATTCCAGTCTGGGTATGGCACCATATGAGGTTTTATATGGCAGGAGGTGTCGTACGCCCACATGTTGGGCTGAGGTAGGCGATAAAGAAAGATTTGGTCCGGACTTTGTGCAGGAAACGACAGTGCAAATTGAAATGATCAGAGAGAAATTGAAACAGGCACAGAATCGGCAGAAGAGCTACTATGACAATAAGCATAGACCGCTGGAATTTGAGGAAGGTGACCATGTGTTTGTACGTTTGTCGCCGGTCACAGGTGTTGGCCGTGCGTTGGGTGTGAGGAAGCTGAGTCCACGATTCATTGGGCCATATCAGATTATGAAAAGAGTAGGATTGGTGGCCTATCAGCTTGCCTTACCCCCGCAGTTATCTAATTTACATGATGTCTTTCATGTGTCGCAGTTGCGACGTTATGTTCCGGATGAGTCACATGTTGTGATGCCGGATAATATTGAAATCAGGGAGAACTTGAAGACTCCCATCGGTCCTATTGCAGTATTGGACCGCAGTGAAAAGAGACTAAGAAGTAAAGTGATTCCCATGCTGAAGATTCAGTGGGAAGGCCGCACACCTGAGGAGGCTACTTGGGAACGGGAGGACGAGATTCTCCGGCTGTATCCTGAGTTAGTAAGCAGGTATGATTTAATTTTGCGGACAAAATTTCAAAAAGGTGGGGTGAATATAACACCTCAAGTATTTAAATGTGTATTTTAATGTATTTATGAAAAAGAAAGTGAATATGTTAAAAGAAAAATTTACCCGTAATTTAATTAACCTAATCACTGTGATTGTAACTGCGCTTAATATCATAATCAATGTTAACAATACCGGTGTACAACGGGCTGTTACAAGAAGTCTCCCAAGAATGGGTTTGTCTTAGAATATAAGATGATTCCCCCCGAGTGGCGGACCCAGAAAAAAAATTTTATGTCCGCATATTTAGTAGTGGCGGTTCAGGGACCGCGCCCCCGAAATTTTTTTTGTAAAGAAAGTTTAAATTAACGTTTGAACTCACTCATAATCTAGTTACTTCCATAACAAAGGATGAAGAAATCATGGGAATAAGTAGGTGACAGGGGGGAGGAAGAATAAGTTTTCTCTCTAATCAATTTGTGTTACTACGTTATTTTAATCATCCCCGTACATTGCTAACTAATATAAGAATAAATATCCTTTTTATCCCTAACAAAAGATTCGGTCCCCACTTTAGTCTATTATAAAAAAAATAGTCACTTGGTCCATATGAAATTTAAAGTGGACCTATTTTAATCTTTTTGAGGGACTAATGTAGGTTTTTTTTTGAATTTATGAGGGACCACGATTTTAACTAAATTGATCCACTTTTGATTTCTTAGGGATCTCCTCGAGACTAATTTTAGATAAAGGACTAAAGTGGGGACCATATTTTTTGTTAGGGACTTAAAATGATATTTACTCCTAATATAAATATTGAATCAAGAGACAAATAAACACCTACATAGCTATAAAAAAATCCAAAATTTCATACCCGCAAGTGCTGACATGTGCGCTAAACTGGGTCAGCCGGTGCGGGCCCCCTTCCCTTTCCAAATTGCATGTTCCTTTATTTATGTAGGGATTTTCTTTTATGTTTCACAATTTCAAGGTGAGATCATTTGAGAGCTGATTTGAACACTCAATTATTCAAGGTCAGAATTCGAGTTGGTATGATAGGTTCAGTTTTTTTTTTCTTAAAGAAAAAATTTCCCCTCATTTCCCACATCTCTTTGTTAGTGTTCTCTGTTTCTCTTCCTCTCTCAGATGTATCATTTGGTTTTTTACTTTCTGCGATTTTTAAGACTAGGTTTATTAGATTTGATAAATTTCATTATGCACGTGGATTTTGAATTTTTGTGTAAATAGTTATTTAATTTGGACAAGATAATATAAGGTTCGGCCCAATCTCCCTGTCTCTCGTGGGACTTTTCTTGTGACGACATATAGCCTATTGCTCAACCCCATAAGGCCATAATATTAATATATGGCTAAAGCTTGGAGGTTAGTAGTGTCTTAAGAACTAATTGCTTAAATAATCCTATTCTCACTGGATCACGCACACAGATATGTCTCTTTCTCTCTGTAAAATTAATTCTCTATCTAAGTCGTTAATTTTTTTAATCTAACCACAAGCATCAATAATATATACGGGTAAGTTATGTAATGACATTAAGGGGTACAGTAAATTTCTGATAATATGTTTGGATACTATAATAAATTTATGCTTTATCATTCGAAAAATAACGAAATTTCACATAATCACTTGTTCTATAAGCCCCATTGCAAAATGCAACTTCGTTTATTCATTAATGTGGATAAATGTGATCTCCCCTAATGATAATTTATATAACAAACTAAAAAGAATATATATAACAAATCTATTATTTTTCACTTGCATGCATTTTCTTTATGCCATTAGCCCGAATGCTTCTAATAAATATTTACTTTACATTATGTATAATGTAATTTTTTATTCGAGTACAACATAAATTTAAAAAATCATTAAATCCACAAAATGCTTTTTTAAATTTATCGAATTATTATTATTATTATTATTATTATTATTATTATTATTATTTAATATCCAAAAAGAAGGACCTAAATCCAAACCATGAATTTGGGAAGGCAACGATAGGAAACTTCTTGGTATTAATGTAAGGGATAAGATATTGTAACAATCAAATAATGTTACTATCATATTTTAACCTTTGATTTCCGCAATCAACGGTTATCATTTATTGTGAAATAATAATTAATTAATGAGTTTGAATTGAAAAATCATAACCGTTGATTGGCGGAAATCAACGGCTAAAATATGATAGTAACATTATTTGATTGTTACAATATCCTATCTTAACGTAATTAGGTTTCCTTACAAGGGATAAGAATGTAAAAGTAATTCAAGTTACCGATGAAATCCCATTGCGATTATATAAAGGTGCCCTGTTTATTCATAACACTCTCAAAATCATCGATAAAACAAAGAGAGAAAGAAAGTCTGAGAAAATTACCGGAGTAACAAGAGAAATCCAGAACAACAACCCAACATGAACAATAACAACAACAACAACCCCTCCATCACCAACGCCACCACCAACAACCTTCACCCTTCTCGCCCTCTGTACCGAACCCAGCAACGACTCCCTGCAATTTTCCTTGGCCCTTCATCTCACATCGCCCAACGCCAAACATCCCCTCTCATCGGTAAACGCACCTTCGCCGAATTTCAAACCCAACAAGTCCACAACCATAACCATAACTCAGTCCTTTCGACCTATCTACTTCGTTCTGTGAAGCCCAGGACTTTCCAGCATGATTCTCTTTCTCCCATGCATTTTTCTATTTCCCCTTATGAATTCCCCGACTCTTCGGGCTTCCCTTCACATCGTTTCGGCTTACCCACTCACCACCTTCGCCCAAATCCCGTCAATCTCACCACCGCTCAAACCCCGTTACCCATGAATAATTCGATCCTCCAAAACACAAATTTCCCATACCCACATTACACTTTGGCTTATGTTCAGAACAGAATAACAGCTCATGAACAAGAGAAGAAGGTGATGGAGCATCGTCTGCAGGAGTTGGAAAAACAGCTTTTGGAAGACAATGATGGTGAGGAAGGTGATGCAGTTTCTGTGAATACCAACTCTGAATGGTACTCGGAGGCACTACAAGACTTGATTTCTCCTGGGCAGACTCAGACCGAGAAACCCGTACCCGTTTCATTCTCGCCCACTTCGTCCACAACGTCATCAAACTCATCTTTTTCCTTTGTGGCTCCCCCTGCTTCGAGCTGTCCCAAGCTATCGTTAATGGAGGCCGCATCGGCGATTTCCGAAGAGAAATTAGATGCTGCGACGGAGATCCTCACCAGTTTGGGGCAGGCTTCGAACCCCACCGGGAATTCGGATCAAGGATTCACGGATTGCATAACATCCCATGAACAAGAGAAGAATGTGACGGACCATCGTCTGCAGGAGTTGGAAAAACAGCTTTTGGAAGACAATGATGATGAGGAAGGTGATGCAGTTTCTGTGATTAACAACTCTGAATGGTACTCGGAGGCAATACAAGACTTGATTGCTCGCCCGCATGTGCATGGCGAATTTCAAGTTGAAACCGGTGGGTCAGAGGGTGGCCGATGGTGGAATACATGTAGAGATGCTAATCATACTATTAGAGCTATTCTTTCAGGCATTAATTTATTTTATTCACATGATATAAGAAATGATCTAATTATAATTATTTAAGCCTTCTCAATTCTCTCCATTTTTCAAATGATATATTGTATGCTAAAATTCGAATTTCTAAAATTGCAACTTAAAATAGCCATAAACACAATTAAAACACAACTTAATTACAAAAAAATAACGACTGACTCTTAAACTCCATAATTGTTAACCTTATGACTCATAAATTCCATAACTGCTATCCTATGACTCATAAATTGCATAATTGCTACCCTATGACTAATAAATTTCATAACTGCTAACCTTATAACTCATAAATTCCATTAAAATAAAACTCCACATTTAATTAACTTAATTTCCTAATTTAACGGTCGGGTTCTTTGCAAAGATTCTTTCAGTATTGTAAATAATTGTTAGTAGATTTTATTAAAGAAATAGGTTAATTATTAAGAAATATGGATGGCTTAAAAAAATTAGGATACCGAGAAATCCAACAAAAATTACAAGGAAAATAATAATATGGACCTGGCTAGTGTGTAAAATTTGTGCACTAGTCACATTTGCACTAAATAAAATAGACTTTTAAAAATTTACCCGTTTGCCCAAAAGCTCTCCCACAAGTTTAGACTATTACCAAGTACCAATACCAACCACATGATTATCCTAGACGAAATCTTGGAGAAAATTATTCAATGGTCTGCAAAAAATAGGTGACTTATTTTTTGTGCAGCCTCGAAAGTAGATCCATACGACACATGTGATATGTAACCTTTTTGTTTCAAATTTAAATCGGTGATTTGGGTTTATATAGGGCCTGTTTGATAACTGATTTGTAAAATACTTTTTTGTTTTTAAAAACAAAAAAATAAAAAAACTTGTTTGGTAATGGGTGTTCTGAAAAATAGTTCTAAAAACATAAATTTGAAATTTAGAAGAGTTGAGTTATTATTAATTTAGAAATTTCAATGTAGAATGCAGTTGGACATTGAATGAGTTGTGTGTCACCAAAAATTATTCACATAATTTTCCATTTAATTTATTTCCAAATTTCAAATTTATATTACAATACAAATAATTTTGTTATTTTACAATATTTTTTTAATGTATTTGTTTTTTTAATGCAGCATTAATAGAGCTAACAATTATCCATGCAAAAAATAGTGGGATATACAACAAAGAAAGTAGAGGTCTTTTTTACTCATGATATACAACAAAATAAAATAGTGGGATATTAAATAGTTGTTTGCCACAAAAATCTTCCCACCATTACAAAGTTAAAAATTCAAATTCAAATTTAAACATAAATTCAAAATTTAGAAGAGTTGAGTTATTATTAATTTGGAAATTCTAATGTAGAATTGAGTGGGACATTGAACGAGTTGTCTGCCACCAAAAGTTGTTTACATAAATTTTCATTTAATTTGTTTCCAAATTTTGAATTAAATCAAAGAAAAGATTAGATGTAGCATCTTGATGATAGATGGTCCCCAATTTTAATTATATTGGACGATTTCCAAAACCATTATTCCTCAAATTAAGCAACGGTCATTAGACCTGAGATCTAATTAATTCCTACATTGAGTAAACAGTAGATCAGATGCAGTTTTTTGATGACAGATGGTCCCCAAATTAAGCTTTGAATTATATTGGACGATTTCCAAAACCATTATTACAACAAAAGAAAATACCAACATCAGCACTATAACAGGTCAAAATAAAAAGATTACGTTAAGTACACATGTTAGACAACGAAGTAATCAAACATATTATTGATAACATCTCATTTAAATTCAAATGATGGATTACCTCAGCCTTTTCTGGTTCTGATGATACAATTTCATTTTCTTGAGCATTATCGAAAGTTGTTTCATCCTGTAATAAATAACAACCAACAACAGTCATTTCAATGAATAAAAAATGTGGACATCTCATACGAATAAATCAACATCGTACATTTGGGGCGACCAGAGACTTAACGAATGTCGTGATTATTTCACTTTATTTCACTTGCTGATACAAATTTTATAAAATACAACTTTCTATCACAGATTTTTTTTCGGACCTGCAAAGATCCTTTGACAGTAGCATGAATCCTTCCACCCTACAAAAAAAGTGAAAGCCAAAATTCAAACAACAAAAATGAAAATCATAACAACAGACACAAAAATTTAAAATCACAACAGAGACGAAAAAATTTAAAACATTAAAAAAACAATCAGCCCTGCCCATTCTTCCAACATAACCATCCCAACATTGTAGTCAAAATCCTTACGCTTGAAAGTAAGAGTATAAATAAGAATAAGCAAAAGCAAAGGAATAGAGCATTAGAAAAGAGAAAAAAATGACTTTCCATACTTTATACATTCAACCAATAACTACTAAATTAGAAATATTTCCCTTAGTGGTGCAGTATCAATAAAATATACCCCTCAGATTTGGTATACAAAATCTCAAATCATGTCTCACAAAGAATAAAAATGTTGAGATGGTTGAAGCCAAAAAGTTCTCTCCATGGTTCCAAGCAATATCCATTACTAGAAACCGATGACCCTGCATAATAAAAATTCTAATCATTTTGAGCTTCATTGTGACATTAATACCTTTAATGGAAATAATACTAACCTGTAGCTTATTTACACATGTATGCTTCGGTCGTGTTAAATCATAGAAATAGTCATTTGAATCCTCACTTCCAACAACTTCACATGACAATAAGGGATTTTAGAAAGACAGCAACTGTGATATCGCTGTAGTCAAAGATATTTCAGAAAACAATAATTTGCAAGCAATATATGTTGAAGATCTTTTATTCATCAAGGAAGGCAGTATATAATTCTTGAGTTTTGACTGCATACACATAAACCAAAAAATTATTTTCCGATTTGACAGAGCAACGTTTGGGTGTAATTTGTAGACGCAACATTATTGAAATTAGGAAGACCTTCAGAGACGGAGCAGAGGGAGAGGAAAAAAATAAAAAGGAAGCAATCAACAATGATATCAACATACCTATGAATTCTCCTTTCTCAAGGGAAAGAAGAGGGCATAAAGAAGCTTGAATTTTGTGTACACGCGGAGCTAATTTGAGCGAGCATCGAAGAGTTAAATAACCTTTTATCTCCAAAGCCACACTATAGTATACCAACATTAGTGCTCCTAAGAAAATAAGCAGACTTCAATGAAGACCAATGAAAGC
>JAVKPL010009269.1:0-37270 GCA_032173675.1 Gastrolobium villosum
AAACTTTTTTACCGAGTAAAATTAATTTTATGCATGAGATTTATAAATTTTTTAAATATATACATATATTTATATTTTTAAAGTGATTTTTTTGTTTATCATTTAAATAAAAAGTCTTTTACCAAAAAAATAAAAATAAAAAATAAAAAGTCTCTTCTAAATTTTTTACAATATAATTCTCAAACTCAAAATTAATTTTTTAAACATCTATTATTTCAAAATTAATTCTTATAGAATTTAAACCAAACGTAGCCTTAAAAGAAGAATGTAACGATATTTAAAAGGAAGATGAAGTGTTTCTCTCTACACTTTTGTGCGGGGGTAAACAATGATATATGCAGCAGTTTATTTTGTTATTGGTAATATCAAGTCTAAAAGGAGCAAATCTTTACTATTCTTACAGTTCATTACTATAAAAAATAAGAGGGTTGTTTTTCTTATTTTGAATAAAAAAATCAATTTTTCAGCAAACACAAATTTTATATGAGATTCACTTTAAATTTTTTCTTTCCTCTATTCTTTCTTCACTCTCTTTCTTGTGTGTTTTGTGCAACATAAAAAAAATCCCCTAAAAGTAAAAGAGTTACAAAAGGCAGAAACGGGTATATAACAGTCAACAACTTACCTATAAGCTTGTTGTCAAAACAAGAGTACCAATATAGAATTCTCATTCTCATTCATAATTTTCCTCATACTCATAGGTCAATTTATATACAAACACTATTTCAAATTGGGTAACAGCTACCTCTAATAAAGGAAACAAACTCTTAATTTTATCCTATAGAATAACATCTAAACAACCTTATGAATCTATCCTATACAAATTCTAGTAGGAACAGAATCATAACAAACCAGAAACTAATTCCTAACTATTTTGAATTTACACATTCCAACACTCCCCCTCAAGTTGGAGCAAAGATGTCAATCATGCCCAACTTGGTTGTTGCTTCTTGAAGTACTTTTCCTGACACTGCTTTAGTTAGGACGTCTACAAGTTGGTCTTCGAATCTAACAAATGGAAAGTTAATAATACCTTGATCCAAGTTTTCCTTTATGAAGTGTCTATCCACTTCAACATGTTTAGTTCTATCATGTTGAATTGGATTGTGAGCAATTGCAATTGCTGCACTGTTGTCACAATGAAGATCCATTGGCTGTTTGCAATTAATTCCCATGTCTTTGAGAACACTTCTAATCCATAGCAACTCACATACACCTTGAGCCATACCTCTATACTCAGCTTCTGCACTTGATCTAGCCACCACTTTCTGTTTTTTGCTTCTCCATGTGACAAGATTGCCTTCCACAAATGTAAAATAACCAGAAGTTGACTGTCGTGTCGTTTTGTCTCCTGCCCAGTTAGAATCAGTGAAGCCAATAATAGATAATGAATTATTTTTAGAGAACAACAGTCCTTTTCCTGGAGCTCCCATTAAATACCTCAAAATCCGATAAACTGCCTCCATATGATCTATACTTGGAGAGTGCATAAATCTACTAACTACACTTACTGCATAAGATATATCTGGCCTAGTATGTGATAGATATATTAACCTTCCAACTAATCTTTGATATCTACTAATGTCAGTAGCAACTTGATCTGGATAAATGCCTAACTTATGATTCATTTCAATTGGTGTTTCAACTGGTTTGCAGGCCAGCATTCCAATTTCATTTAAAAGATCCATAGTATACTTCCTTTGAGAGAGAAATATGCCCTGCTGAGACCTTGATATTTTAATGCCCAAAAAATATCTAAGTTGTCCTAGATCCTTCATCTCAAATTCAGAACTCGGGTATTTTTCTAATTTTTTTATTTCGCAATAATCATCCCCAGTCAAAATCATATCATCTACATAAACACTTAATGCAGTTACCTTTCCTTTCTGATATTTTATGAAGAGAGTGTGATCAGCATTGCTCTGTTTGTATCTGAAATTCTTCATGGCTAGTGAGAACCTTCCAAACCATGCTCTAGGAGATTGTTTCAACCCATATAGAGCCTTTCTTAGCTTGCATACTTCACGTTTTGCTCTGGTTTGCAGATTTAGTCCAGGTGGAAGCTCCATATAGACCTCTTCTTGTAATTCTCCATTCAAAAAAGCATTCTTCACGTCAAATTGCTTGAGGGGCCAGTCACGGTTTGCTGCCAGTGATAGAAGTATCCGAATAGTATTTAATTTGGCTACCGGAGCAAAAGTGTCTTGATAATCTATCCTGTACTTTTGTGTAAATCCTTTGGCAACTAGTCTTGCCTTGTACCTGTCAATAGTTCCATCAGCTTTGAGTTTCAGGTTGAATACCCACTTACATCCGATTGCTTTTTTTCCTTGCGGCAAAGGAACAAGATCCCATGTTGAATTTTTTTTGAGAGCTTCTATTTCAACATCCATAGCTTCTTTCCAATTTGGGTTTGCCAAAGCTTCCTGTGTATTGTTAGGAATATGTACAGATGATAATTGATTTACAGCTAAAGCATATGATCCAGATATCCTATGAGTAGACACATAGTTGCTTATAGGGTATTTGGCTTTTGCTTTGGGGTCAGGTTCATATAGTGTCTTAGGGACACCTTTGTTGGGTCGGGCAGAGCATCTAACTTGTTGGGCAGGAGAATTTGGAGAAGTAGCAGGAGAGGAATTAATAGATGTATTTTGAGAACATACCTCGGGTGATGGCTGTTGTGCAGGATCAGGAACATCTCTAGTGAACATTTCTGGTTGTGATGTTAAAGGAGGTGAGCTTATATCTGTGTCACATGCTTGGGGCAGCAGTAATAGTGGTGCTGGGATTTCAGCATAAAGTTCTTCTTCAACAGGTACTTGTCCTCCAAAAACCTTTGGTGATGTCTCCCCCTGAGGAGAAGGGCCAAGGACTCCCCCTGAGATAAAAAAGGGCTCCTCCTCATAAAAAGAAGCTTCTAGGGTGACATGGATTTTGTGTTGAACAGGGTCAAAGCAACGGTACCCTTTTTGTGAGGCTGAGTATCCAACAAATATGCATTTTGTTGCACATGGGTCGAGTTTGCTGCGTAATGCTTTAGGATTGTGGACAAAAATAGTACAACCAAATATGCGTGGCTCAAGGTTATTCATATGAGGGATAGAAAAATGGGAATGGAGGACAGTGTGAGGGGTTTTAAATTGAAGGACACTTGATGGGGTGCGGTTGATGAGATAGGCAGCGGAATGCACAACTTCTCCCCAATATCTTGTAGGAACATTCATGCCAAATAGGGAAGCACGCACAACTTCTAAGAGGTGCCTATTTTTCCGTTCAGCTAGACCATTTTGCTGAGGGGTGTGGGAGCACGAAGTTTGATGACGGATGCCATGGTCAAGCAAGAAGGTGGTAAAGGTGTGTGACAAGTATTCCCCACCATTGTCAGACTGGAGAACTTGGATTTTGGAATTGTATTGTGTGGTGACCATGGCATGAAAATGTTTGAAGGCAGTAAAAGCATCACTTTTTTTCGCAGCAGAGAAACCCAAGTCATTCGAGAGAATTCGTCAATAAAAGTAATGAAATAGTAAGCTTTAGAAAATGAAGGGATGCGGGCAGGGCCCCATATATCTGAGTGAATTACTTGAAATGGAAGAGTACTTTTATTGATGCTTGGGAAAAAAAGGGATACGATGGCTTTTAGCCATTTCGCACACATTACATGAGAAATCAGAAATAGTTACGGTAGAAAATAAACTGGGGAACAATTTTTTTAAATAGCTAAAGGAAGGGTGTCCTAATTTTCTATGCCAAAGCCAAATGGTTGTGCGGGCTTCATCAGCAGTCAAGGTAGAACAAGCACGAGCAGGAGAGTGATCATTCGTCCAATGCAAGTCCAGAAAATATAAGCTTCCTCTTTTAACACCACAGCCAATTGTCTTCTTGGTGGAGATGTCCTGAAATATGCAGTGAGTAGGCCAAAATATGACAGAGCAATGCAAAGAATAGGTTAGTTGGAAAACAGAAAGCAAATTGAACTCCAAAGAGGGCACAACTAAGACTGAATCAAGATGTAAATACAGAGAGAGAGAGAGAGAGAAAGAGACCCCTGGCCAGTGACAGGGGATTGCCCTCCATTTGCCGTGGAAATAAAGGGTTGAGGTGAGGGACAAAAATTGTCTAACATAGAGGAGTCTCGGATCATATGATCTGAAGCTCCGGTATCAATTATCCACACATTATTCTTAGACAACACAGAGAAAGCAAGGGAGTTACCAATTGAGCCCTGGTGAGCAATGTTCGCTGCTGGAGGAGTGACCAGAGGTGTTGGGGTGGCAGAAGCAGAGGAGACAGCTGTGGTGGGTTTCCTCCGAGGCTGTTTGGTGGGATCCCACCAATATGGATAGCCGATTAATTCGAAGTAATGTTGCTTGGAATGACCAGTCATACCACAATGAGAACAAACCAGATTACCTGATTTTCCAGATGAGGAGGAATGACGCAGGTGAGGAGGTCGTGGAGTAGGACGAGTCAGCAAGGCTGTGGATTTTGAGGAGGGCCGAGAAGAATCCATGGATTGACGTTGAGTGATTTCCCGTCTAACAAATGCATAGGAACCCTCAAGATCAAGTTTGGGTTCCTTGCGTAAGATTTCCCCACGGAGATGATCCAAATCAGAGTCCAAACCACTTAAGAAAATATGGACTCACAGACGGGCCATGGCAGAGTTCAGTTGAACGACTCCATCAACGGTGGTGGCTTGGGACATGGTACGGTGACCAATCTCCTGGAAAATTTCAAGAAGTTCGTTGTAGTATGTAGGCAAGGGACGACCATTTTGCTTCGTGGAGAAAGACCTTTGGTTGAGTTCAAACAAGCATGTCTCATCGGAGCCATCATAGAATGTCCGTTTGCAGGCATCCCATATATCGCATGCGGAGTCCAGACGGAGGAAACGAGGGATCAGAGAGGGACTCATAGAATCTATGAGTCAGCTTTTCACGCGCTTATTTTCAGTAATCCAGCCACCGTAGGAAGGATCGTCAGGAGGAGGCTTCGGGGTGTCACCGGTGAGATACCCACCTTTGTTGCGAGCACCGATACGAAGGTCCATGAGTTGAGACCATATGGGAAAGTTGGTTTCATCAAGAATAATGGTTACTGGGAAGGAGGAATTGTCTTGGTGTATCACGATTGGGGCGGGTGGCTGAGGAGGGGTGATGACGGCGTCGGTGTTATGGTTGGGGTTTTCGTTGTTGGGGTTTTCCTGTTCCATGAGAGAGAGAGAGATGAATATGTGTGTTTGGTTTACTTTTGAAGAGAAAAAAGAAAAAAATGGGTGGAGTGGGTATAACCCGTAAAGAAAGAGAAAAAAAAATATGGAGGAATTTTTTCCTTGGAAATTCGTAGGATCAAAACCAAAACGCTGATACCATGTCAAAACAAGAGTACCAATATAGAATTCTCATTCGTATTCATAATTTTCCTCATACTCAGAGGTCAATTTATATACAAACACTATTTCAAATTGTGTAACACCTACCTCTAATAAAGGAAACAAACTCTTAATTTTATCCTATAGAATAACATCTAAACAACCTTATGAATCTATCCTATACAAATTGTAGTAGGAACAAAACCATAACAAACCAGAAACTAATTCCTAACTATTTTGAATTATTCCAACACTTGTGTGGGTAAAAACTCAAGAACGTGTATCTTTAACACAAGAAGTACCCTCCAAGGCAATAAAAAAAAGCAACCAATGCGTAACATGCCCTCAAAACTTCAAGTCAACTTTCATCCCATTGGCTATTCCCGACAACTACCACACGGGGTAATGGAAATATTGACAAGAAACACTTTGCTCAAAATTTTAAGCTCACTTCAGAAATTGATAATTTTGAAAACTGCTCTAGCCCGCACCTTATCTCCGGCTATAATGCACGGACACGGATACGGGGCACGACGATACGTTAATTCTAAAAAATGTCATATTTCGATATGTTGGGACACGTTTTGATATGAAATAAAAAATTTAATAGGGGAAGGATATTGTAATAACCAAGTTGTATTACAACCATGTTATTACCAATCAATCTCACCGTTAGATCGCTTATGTTGATCCAACGGTTATATTTATTTTTATCTTTGTATGGTTATGATTCCCCAAATTTAAAGTGAAAGCATTAAATATGGGAAATCATAACCATACAAAAGTGGAAATAAATATAAAATATTAAATTTGAGAAATTATGACCATACAAAGATGGAAATACATATAACCGTTGGATTAACATAAGCGATCTAAAGGTAAGATTGATTGGTAGTAATATGGTAGTAAAAAATCTTGGTTGTTACAATATCCTTCCCCTTTTTGTTCCAACAGTTATATTTATTTTCAACAGTTATGTGCAAGTGCAGACACAAATTTCTGGGAAAAATAAAAGAGTAAAATGTCATTTGGATCCTCAACAAAAATTATGGGCACAATTTAATCCCATAAAAATAAAGTTAACTTCCAATCCCTCTGAATTCCAAAATAGGCTCAGTTGGTCGAAATCGTGATATATCTAGATTTAAAGAATATCCATAATTTGAATCTTAAAAGGATCACACTTTGAGTTTTTTTAAGGGATTAAATTGGACTCTATAATATTTGTTGAGTATCCAAAATTTTCAAATGGACCACTTATTTATATTCTTTTTTTTGGGCTTGATGTTTGTCATCTTAAATAACATTAATTATGTCATTTTTTTATACCTTTAAGTTATGTCATTTAAAGAGATGGCACAGGGTTTCACAAGGATTAAATACAGCATATTTGTTGATGTATTTAATAGGAGCTGATTGCGTTTTGTATTTAATAGGAGTTGATTGCGTTTTGTATTTAATAGGACGCAATCAGCTCCTATTAAATACAAATCACAATCAACTCTTATTACATTAAATTCAAAATTCAAATAATCTCCAATACTGTGTTTGTTTCATTCAATCAATTCAAGCTCATTTGAGATATTTAATCGATTAAATATAAGTTTTAATCTATTAAATCAATTAAGATGGATATTTAATCGATTAAGATGGAGATTTAATCGATTAAATCTTCAAGTCAACTATTTTTTTCAATTTTGACCATTTGATCGATTAAAGCTTCAAATTAAACGATTAAAGAAATGGTAGATTGGTAGATAACTTTAAATAAGGGATAAAGTGATTATTAATTAATTAATGAAGGATAAAAGGGTCAAAAAGCCAATTTATAAACCTTGTCAACCTAAACAGTGAAACAAAATGATAAAAATAAATAGAAAACAAAATCAAAGAAACAAACACATAATACATCATAATTATCTCATAAATGACATGTGAGTGACAACACAATTCAATATAGAAAGAAAAAGAAACAAAACGGTGACACACTATGGAAGAGAGTGATGCAGCAAATGACTCCTCCCCAAGGAGCTGAATAGTTTTTTTTCGAAGTTAACTTGACATCTAATTATGGCAAATTGGTTTTCTCAGGTATTTTCACATCAGTTTTGATATATTTTTTTTGTAAATTAAGTTTTGACTCTTTAAATTGGTTATAAAACTAATTCAGAGTACGGGGTGTATTAGAAATAATGGATAAGATATTATTATTATCAAATAATTTTATTATCAACATTACTATCATATCTTAATTGTTAATTTTCGTCTATCAACTATTATTATTTTCAAAAAATTAAATTCATTAATTACGTATTAATTCACAATAAATATAATCATTAATTGATGAAAATCAACGATTACGATACGATAATAACTTTGATATTGGGCCCAAAATAATATCGTATTGGGCTTACTCATCTGCAAGCCCAAAAATAATGTATAAATATTCGATCAAACCTATTGATTTTCACTTGTGCTGGATAGACGAATACACTTTGATTTGAAAGTCATGGCCCCTTTCGTTTATTATCCAAGTAATTTCCATTCAAAGGTTGGGAACACGTCCACTACCGATGCCTTAAACTTCCTCTCACCCTCTACTTCGGTCAACTTGTTTACTTCTCACTCCTTTCTGCTTTTCCTATTCAATTCAACCATTATTCTTCCATCTTTGCTTCTCTTACCTCCTCTCCTTATCACAGTCATCATCGCTCTCATAGGAAAAATTCTCTCTCTTTCTCTCTATGTCTCTCCCTCTATTGCCAAGTTTTTTACTCTTTGTTTCCTGGCTTTCCATTCATGGGGTGCTGATATTGCACTTTTTGCTTCATGGGTTTTCAAAAAACTGGTTCGTTCAGCTCCTTCTCAGTCTCATGACTTCTCTGTGCCAGTGATCCAACCTCTTTCCAAAAATCATCACAAAAAGGATTCTGTTGTGTCTTCAAATTTGGATACTGGTGCACTTGGATCATCAAACACTGCTTTTGATGTGCATGATAAGAGTACAGGCAGTTTGGATGTGCATAGAGATGGCAGAGGGTTTAATAGTAATTCTGACACCACAGAATCAGGTTCAAGCCCAAAACATGTCAAGCATGTGACCTTTCTTGATCCTGAGTCAAGTTACATGGAAGATACAGATAATGAGGAGTTTGGTGATTCTCAAGTGGGAAGTTTCCCTGCGAAGCCACAAGCTGTGAGACCTGGGAAGAAAGGTTCTTGTTATCTGTGCCTTAAAGGGAATCGTCTCACTGAGAAGGAGGTTTGCATTGTTTGCGGTGCAAAGTATTGCCGCAGTTGTGTCATAAGGGCAATGGGGTCAATGCCACAAGGAAGAAAATGTGTTACTTGCATTGGATACAGAATTGATGAGAACAAGCGGTCAAAGCTTGGGAAATCTTCTCGGATGCTCAAGAAGGTGCTGTTTGAGTTCTCGGTGGCTCAAATCATGCAAAATGAGAGGTCTTGTGAAGCAAATCAAATACCACCAGAGCTTGTTCATGTGAACTTAGAACCTCTTAATAGGAAACAGCACAAGCAAACATTTTTCCCATTATTTTGTTGGAAGGTTTAAATATCATTATTACCAAATAATATTATTATTAATGTTATTATCATAACTTAACAATTGATTTTCATCAATTAACGGTTATTATTTATTGTGATTTAATAATTAATTAATGAATTTGATTTGTGGAAATTATAATCATTGATATGCGAAAATTAACGGTTAATATATGATAATAATATTGATAGTAACATTATTTGGTAATAATAATATCTAATCCCTTAATTCTAATATGTTCCGTTCTCTGAATTAGTTCTAAAGTCAGATTAAAGAGTCAAAACTTGTGTGAAAATACCGAGAAAACCAATTTGCTATAATTAGAGCTCACGCTAACTTCAAAAAAAAAAAACTATTCAGCTCCTTGTGAAAATACGCGAGAAAATCATTGTGTTTTTAAAATTTTAATTTATTTCAGAGTTATAGTAGTCTTTATATTTATAATTTTTTAAGATTTCAATACCAAAATGACGTCATTTTGCTAATAAATGCAAATAACTTATCTGCAATAACTGTAGAAACATTTTTCCCAATATTTTTTTGGAAGGGTTTAAATATCATTATTACCAAAATCTGATACGGCGAAAGAACAAGAAATTAAGAGGACACCTGGTCCTTCAGGTAATACTAATAGAGGAGGCTTCAACAATAATAATAGGGGCAGGGGGTTGCATGTGAGACAGCCTCCTGGTCAATTCAAGAGGGGTGGAAACCCTGGTGGTGGTGGTGCGGCCGATCTCTTTGGCTCCATACCGGATGTCGCCACTTGAGCTGGCCGAGTTGAAGCAACACATTGAAGAACTATCTGCAAAGAATTTTATCAGGCCGAGTGTGTCTCCGTGGGGAGCACTGGTGATTTTCGTGAAGAAAAAGGATGGTAGCATGAGATTGTGCACTGACTACCGACAGTTGAATAAAGTGACGATTAAGAACCGGTACCCGTTGCCTCACATTGATGATTTATTAGATCAGTTGAGGGATGCCTGTGTGTTTTCGAAGATTGATCTCCGATCCGGATATCACCAGATTCGGATTAAATCAGAGGATGTACCTAAAACAGCTTTCCGATCCAGATATGGACATTTTGAATATCAAGTGATTCCTTTTGGGCTTACTAATGCCCCTGCGGTGTTCATGGATTATATGAATCGCATCTTTAAACCGTATTTGGACCAGTTTGTAATTGTATTTATTGATGACATCTTGATCTATTCTAAGAGTAAAGAAGAGCACATCGACCATTTGAGGATTGTGTTGCAGGTGTTGAAGGATAAGAAGTTATATGCTAAACCGTCTAAGTGTGAATTCTGGTTGTCTGAGGTGCAATTTTGGGTCATGTTATTTCTGCAAGTGGTGTTGCAGTGGATCCAAGCAAGATTGAAGCGGTAAGCGACTGGGAACGACCTATGACTGTGACTGAGATTAGGAGTTTTCTAGGGCTTGCTGGTTATTATCGTCGGTTTATACAGGGATTTTCTGCAATGGTTCTACCGTTGACCCGATTGACACGAAAGGATACTCCTTTTGTGTGGACCCAGGAATGTGAGGACTATTTTCTACTACTAAAAGAGAAGTTGACCACTGCTCCGGTGTTAACTCTACCTGATCCGGAGGGTGAGTTTGTTTTATATTGTGATGCTTCTAAGAAAGGTTTAGGGAGCGTACCGATGCAGGAAGGAAAAGTGATTGCTTATGCGTCCAGACAGTTAAAGCCGCATGCAGAGAATTATCCGAGGCACGACTTAGAACTGGCTGCTATTGTGTTTGCCTTGAAGATCTGGAGGCACTTTCTGTATGGGATGAAATTTGCTGTGTTCAGTGATCATAAGAGCTTGAAATATTTGTTTGATCAAAAGGAGCTGAATATGAGGCAGCGTAGATGGGTTGAATTCTTAAAAGATTATGACTTTGAGCTGAAATATCACCCGGGAAAGGCTAATGTTGTGGCAGATGCATTGAGTAGGAAGTCTGTCAATTTATCTCACATGATGATATGTGATAATGAGATAATTGAGCAATTTTGGGACATGAAAATAACGGATTTCTTTGCAGGGAGAATGTGTGACATGGAGTTAACTCGAATTGAGAACGAGCTACACGAGAAGATTAAAGAGACTAAAATCCGAAATAAAAGTATTAAATATTTGAAAGGCCAGAGTGGCATATCTGTTAATGAACAGGGATTATTGTTATATCAGGGCAAGACTGTTGTGCCCAAGGAACTTGCAGAGGAAGTTATGACGGAGGCCCATAAGGGTCAATATGCTATCCACCCAGGTGCCACAAAAATGTACCAAGATTTGAAAGTTAAATTCTGGTGGCCTGGGATGAAGAGGGATGTTGCCGAGTACGTATCTAAGAGCTTGGTGTGTTAGAAAGTAAAGATAGAGCATCAAAAACCTGCTGGGCTACTACAGCCGCTGGATATACCAGAATGGAAATGGGAGAGTATTTCGATGGATTTTGTGGTGGGATTGCCTCGAACTCAAGCTGGTTATGATTCGATTTGGGTTATTGTGGACCGACTTACGAAGTCTGCACATTTTCTACCAGTACGAGTGGATTTTACCACAGAGAAATTGGCTACATTGTATGTAAAGGAGATTGTTAGACTCCATGGGATACAGATTAGCATTGTCAGTGATCGGGACCCAAAATTTACTTCACGTTTTTTGGGAGCTTTACAGCAGGCTTTTGGCACTCAGCTTCGACTGAGCACTGCGTATCACCCGCAAACTGATGGTCAGACTAGGAGGACCATACAGACACTTGAGGATATGCTAAGAGCTTGCACATTGGAACAGGGTACTGCCTGGGATAGGTACTTGCCATTGGTGGAGTTTTCTTATAATAACAATTTTCACTCCAGTCTGGGTATGGCACCGTATGAGGTATTGTATGGGAGGAGGTGTCGTACGCCCACTTGTTGGACTGAGGTAGGCGATAAGGAAAGATTTGGTCAGGATTTTGTGCAGGAAACAATAGTGAAAATTGAAATGATCAGAGAGAAATTGAAACAGGCACAGAATCGGCAGAAAAGCTACAATGACAATAAGCATAGACCACTAGAATTTGAGGAAGGTGACCATGTTTTTGTACGATTATTGTAACAGCCCGTGTTAACCCGGATTGTTAACATACTTTCGTATTAAGCCACGCTTAATTAAAATGCGGAATAACTTTTTCTTTAATTCAATTATGACGTCATTAACCTTAGCCAACTTGATTACTTAATCAATTTCATAAAATACTGCCTGTATGTAAATTGCAAGAACTAACTGAAATACCTCATGATTAAATATAAAGTGAGTATCTAAAGCCGCAGGACTACAACACGTAGCCTGGGTCAAAATCCTGATACTTTAATTACAACTTCAATTAAAAGACAATAACAAAACCATGTGGCATGGACAAACCCCATGCTCACCAAATAAGGCACAATGCCCAATAACAGTCTCAACATAATAACATAATCAAAGCGGAAAACATCACAGCAGTCAACATCCAACATGTCAGCAGATCATAAATATCAACTCAGCTCTGGCCTCCTGCCACCTGAGCCCTCAACATTACCTGATCCTGAAATAAGCGTCCCCAAACGTGGGGTGAGATCTCTAAACAAGAAATCTCAGTAAGACAAGGGGTCCTCAAGGATCTTCCACCCCAAGCTCACTTACATGTGTAATATAAGTTCAAAACAGTATTTACAATATAAGTTCCAAAACTATGCGATGCAGCAGATAATCATGCCATGTGTGTTTATCAAATCTACTGGCCAGAGAAATGCAGGAATACGTCTAAACCCACATGAGTACAAGGAACACCGCTTGCACCTCACCCACAGCCTCACCATCTTGTATGTACTACATACTCAGGCTTACCGTATAGGTGGACACCACATGCATATTATAAAAGCACATTGCATATAATAACTCAACAGCATTTCCAAAACATCAAAGCATGTAACACAGCATGCATAAACCACATCCCCATGGGACATGGTGGAACCACAAAATGGCTAAACCGAGGACACGAAAGCTTACCTTGCAAGCTAGCTATCCAAGCCAAGAGTCCAACCACTCTTACGTCCAAACACAGCAGTATCACAATCTGATATGGACCAATAATACATCAATATTTATGCATCACAAGCATACAACTTAAAGACTACGCCTTTCCTTTACGTTTTACGTCTTAAGGCTTCCAACAAAGCCATAAGCCCTTAATCATATGATTCTGACTTAGTTTATTAGTTACAGAAGTTCAACTTCCTTAATCTAGGGTCCACAAACCCCCAATAGTTTACTGTTCACACAGCACAGCTACTGTTCTGCGAAATCCCAGAATATCCGGATATCACAAGGGACATATCCGGATATGCCATATCCGGATATCCCACTGGCCATATCCGGATATACCATATCCGGATACCCAGATCCCACATCCGGATATGAATATCCAGATACCCTATCCGGATAAGCATATCCGGATACCATATCCGGATACTGATATCCGGATATCTGTTCGACAAATATCCGGATATCTCACGACAGAATGCAGTTTCTGCATTTCGTGAATATCCAGTCCAAAGGTTCAACTTTTAACACTTGTACACGACCAAGGATCCATTTTAAGCATATACAAGTTCACTTATGTGTTGGTTACATGTTAAACCCATTAACATACCAAGATACCACCTTTAGGCCACAAAAACACATGATCAAGTTAAGGTGACTTACCCCAAAGCTTAGTCAGTAGTTCAAAGTGCCTTTGGAGCTCCCAATGCTTCTCATAAGTCCAGCACACTCAAGGACACGAAAATGCCACACCAAAGGTTGGTTCTTGGCACCAAAGGAGGCTTCTTGAAGCCTCTAATGGCATGAACAATGACTCATAACCATGGAGACAACACCACAGCCCACTAAACACCCCTCAACCAGCACCTCAACTCAGAAAAGGTTGCACTTCACTCTCACAAGACACACTCTAGTTGTTTGCAAGAAGGAATGGTGAAGAAGATTGAAGGAGAAAGGTCACCAAGCTCCCAAATGGTGAAAGAAGGCAATGAAACAGTGCCAAGCATTCAGAAACAGCCTCCTCCACGTATGAATAGTGGCTGCCTAGGGTTGTGTGCCCTCTTAATGGTAGTATATATAGGCATTTAAGCCATAACGCGCAGTATTAGCCTTAATAGCAACGCAAAAGATCTTGATCCGAAACTTTGGAATCTAGACCTACACATTTTTCTAAGATTTGTCATATTTTTATTTTATTTTTCGGAGCACCTTTCCGGTACGCGTTTTTCCATAGCCAGTATCAGTTCTGGCATCAGATTACATTATTTTGGCTTGAAACTTGTTTTACAAGTCCTACATAATATTCTAGTAATTATCATGCATTCGTTATAATTTTTCGGGATACTTTTCCGGTACACATTTATACCGGGTAGCAGAACCGGTATCTGCGCTTTTTTTCCGAAAAGCGACTATCAGCAATTTTACTCACTCAGTATAATTATTTAAGCCAAATAATAATTATTAAGGTCAATTATGGAATCATTTTCTAATTATCATAATTAATTCACTAATTACCTTAATTAGCGGTGCGGGTTCTTACATTCACCCCACCTTTTTAAGGATTTTGTCCTCAAAATCAGAAACATACCTGTCTCGAAAGTCGGGATACTGTCGGAGAAGCTCATCCTCTCGCTCCCACGTGCACTCCTCGGGACTACGCCCAGTCCACTGCACTTTGACCATCGGAATGATCTTGCTTCTAAGCTGTTTCTCGCCTTGATCGAGAATCTTGAGTGGTCCGACGGGAGTCTTTAGGTTCTCCCGAACCTCCACATCATCCGGCTGCACCACGTGCGAAGGGTCTGCTATGTACCTCCGAAGCTGAGACACGTGAAACACGTCGTGGATGTTGGCTAGGTTCGGAGGTAAGGCAAGTCGATAGGCAACTGGTCCTACTCTACCAAGGATCTGGTAGGGCCCAATGAACCGAGGGCTCAACTTCCTCACTCCGAGTGCCCGTCCAACACCGGTGACAGGTGAAAGTCTCACAAACACGTGCTCACCCTCACTGAACTCCAGTGGACGATGCTTGACATCATAGTAGCTTTTCTGGCGATTCTGTGCCTGCTTCAACTTTTCCCTGATCATCTGGATCTGCTGGGTAGTATCTTGGACAAAGTCCAAGCCAAATAGCTCTTTATCTCCAACCTCAGACCAGCAGGTAGGAGTCCGACACCTCCTACCATACAGCGCCTCGTAGGGTGCCATGCCCAGACTAGCATGAAAACTGTTGTTGTACGAGAATTCTACCAACGGAAGGTACCTATCCCATGCAGAGCCCTGCTCCAACGTGCAAGCTCTCAACATGTCCTCCAATGTCTGGATGGTCCGCTCAGTCTGTCCGCCAGTCTGAGGGTGATAGGCGTACTCAATCTCAACTGCGTACCAAAAGCCTCCTGCAGCGCCTCCCAGAACCGAGATGTGAACTTCGGGTCCCTATCACTGATGATACTCTCGGGCGCCCCGTGAAGCCTCACAATCTCGCGGACATAAAGCTTGGCCAACTGCTCTGTAGTGAAGCTTACCTTCACTGGAAGAAAATGGGCAGACTTGGTCAATCTGTCCACAATGACCCAGATAGAGTCATAACCAGCCTGAGTCTTAGGCAATCCCACCACGAAGTCCATGGAAATACTCTCCCACTTCCACTGTGGAATCTCGAGAGGTTGAAGTTTACCAGACGGTTTCTGGTGCTCAATCTTTACTTTCTGACATATAAGGCATTTGGACACGTAGACCGCTATGTCCTTCTTCATGCCCGGCCACCAAAAATTTCTCTTTAAGTCCTGGTACATTTTTGTAGCACCAGGGTGGATAGTAAACCGGCCCTTATGAGCCTCTACCATAACCTCTTCGGTCAATGGTCCTCGAGGAATAACAATCCTTTTCTGGAACAGCAGCAATCCATCCTCGTTCCAAGACACACCGTCCTGGTTCTTCACATAATCAAGGCACTCTCTTTGCACTTGCGCCTCTTTAATCTTTTCCATCAGCTCATTAATCACTTCTGCTGTTTCCATTTCGAGCAGTGCGCCTCCAAACAAAGAGTTCACTCTCAAGTCTCTGAACTTCTCGATCACCTCGTAGTCGTTCATCATTAAGCTGGATAAGCTCACGGATTTCCGACTCAAAGCATCGGCTACCACATTGGCCTTGCTAGGATGGTACCTCAACTCGAAGTCGTAGTCCTTCAAGAACTCTATCCATCTACGCTGTCTCATGTTCAACTCCTTCTGGTCAAACAGATACTTCAGGCTCTTGTGATCACTGAATACAGCAAACTTCATGCCAAACAGGTAATGCCTCCAAATCTTGAAAGCAAAAACAATGGCTGCCAACTCCAAGTCGTGAGTCGGGTAGTTCTCCTCATGAGGTTTCAACTGTCTTGAAGCATAGGCAACAGCTTTTCCTTTCTGCATCAACACATAGCCTAACCCCTTTCCAGAGGCATCGCAGTATAACTCAAACTGTTCCGCAGGATCAGGAAGGACTAACACAGGAGCAGTTGTCAGTCTCTCCTTCAACTCCTGGAAACACACCTCACACTCATGTGTCCACACGAATGGAGTCTCCTTTCGGGTAAGGCGAGTCATCGGTAGCACCATCTTGGAGAATCCCTCTATGAACCTCCTATAGTACCCTGCCAAACCCAAGAAGCTTCTCACTTCTGTAACCGTCTTGGGCCTCTCCCAGTCCATCACGGCCTCAATCTTATTAGGATCAACTGCAACTCCATCAGCGAAAATCACATGACCCAGAAATTTCACCGCCTTGAGCCAAAACTCACATTTTGACGGCTTAGCATATAGCTTTTTCTCTTTCAACACTTGCAAAACAATCATCAAGTGCTCAGCATGCTCCTTCTCCGTCTTGGAGTAAATCAAGATGTCATCAATGAAGACGATCACAAACTGATCCAGGTACGGCTGGAAGATCCTGTTCATGTAGTCCATGAACACTGCGGGTGCATTTGTGAGTCCAAACGGAATCACCAAATACTCATAATGTCCGTACCTCGAGCGAAACGCTGTCTTTGGAACATCCTCCGGCTTTACCCGTATCTGATGGTAACCAGACCGGAGATCGATTTTGGAATATACGCAAGCACCCCTGAGCTGATCCAGCAAATCATCAATGCGTGGAAGAGGATACTTGTTCTTGATTGTCACCTTGTTCAACTGTCTGTAGTCTGTGCACAACCGCATGGTCCCATCTTTCTTTTTCACAAAAATGACCGGTGCTCCCCAGGGAGACACACTCGGTCGTATGAAATCTTTCGCTGAAAGCTCCTCAATATGCTTCTTCAGCTCCGCCAACTCTGGTGGCGACATCCGGTATGGAGCCAACGATATAGGCCCCACACCAGGCAATAAATCTATGGAGAACTCTATCTCCCTCTGCGATGGAAACTTAGGAATCTCCTCGGGAAACACCTCGAGGAATTCCCTCACCACAGGAATGCCAGTGAGATCCTCCTGTGTCCCACTCACCAAACCTCCCAACATGACATAGCCAAATGCCCCTGCTCTCAAGGCCCTCCTCGCCTGCAGGACTGAAATGAACGGTGAGGAACTGGCTGTGGACCCACTCGGAGACATCACCACTTTCTTGGCACAGCAATCAATCAATGCACAGTTTCTGGACAACCAATCCATGCCCAGAATAATCTCCAAGTTGGCCATCGGCAATCCTATCAGATCTACCGAGAAATCACGGCCATCCCACTGAAACGCTACATCACGATGAACAGTGGAGGTCAAACATTTTTCTCCGGTGGCGGTGGTCACCCGCATCGGTGGAGAAAGCACATCACTGGGCAACTCAAGCCCCACAGCAATAGGGGTAGCAACAAAAGAATGCGTTGCCCCGGAATCAAACAATACATCCACAGCTGAACCCCCAATGGTAACAGTACCTCTGACCAGGTTCGGAGCTCTGTCCGACTGCTGACGATCCAAAGTATACACACGCCCCGTAGTAGGTGGCACGGCTGGTGCCCCAGTAGGAACCATCTGCAATGGCACAGCCTGCACTGCAGCAACTCTCGCCGTCGGGCAATCTCTGGAGTAGTGGCCCTCCTTGCCACACTGGAAGCATATCAGTTGTCCGGTAGAACACGGCCCAAAGTGTGACTTCCCGCATCCCGAGCATCGGGGAGCAGGAGGTCTCGCTGTATTTCCCTGAGTAGAAGTCCTTTTAAATTGATTTGGCGCTTGCTTAGCCGCCAACTGTTTGCCCTTGCCTTTATTTCCAAGCTTCCTGTCTCTCCAGGAAGCGGAACCACCAGTACTCTGTGGCACCTCAATCTTGGCCTTCTTGGCCTGACACGAACGGCAGTAGTCCTCAATGTCGCGACACTGCTGTACTAAAGCTCCGAAGTCTCTCGAAGCAGAACCAGCAAGATGTCCAGCAATGTCCTCATTAAGTCCCCTCCGGAACTTAGCCGCAAGAAAAACAGGAGCCGATCTTGCCATACGGAAATGAGCAAACTTGACCAACTCATTAAACTTGGCCAGGTACTCGTCGACAGACAACGAACCCTGCACCAAACGGTCAAACTCTCCCTGCTTCCTTTCCTGAGAGTCATATGGAAAGTACTGCCCCAGAAAGCACTCCTCAAAGAATGGCCACGTCATCACACGGCCCTGCATCTCGTAGATGTGAGAAATGTTGGTCCACCACTCATGGGCCTCGCCCTCCAGCATGTAAGTGGCGAACATCAGCTTCTGCGGATCGGTACACTGCATGATCCGGAAGATCTTGTCCAACGCCTGTAGCCATCTGGCAGCAGCAATGGGATCATAAGATCCGTCGAATGAAGGTGGCTTATGCTTGCGGAAAGCATTCAGCCGGCGATCGATCTCGTCACGATCCTCAGCAAATACGGGGATGGTCTGCAAAGCCCCCGTCAAATGACTGCCACCCATCTGACTCTGGGTGTCCTCCTGTTGACTAGGCGGAGGTGGAGGCGGTGGCGGCGGTGGAGGTGGTGGAGGACACTGGCCAGCAGCAGGACCAACCCTCAACTCCTCCAACATGACCCTCATCATAGTCATGTTGGCCATCCGGTTCTCCTCCAGAACCTCAGCCGTGGCTCGCCGGTTCGCCTCTCTAATAGCGTCCAGCATCGCCTGGTTTGCCAACCTCGTGGCCTCCTGGTCGGCTAGTCGGGCCGCCTGCATCTCAGCTAATGCAGCCAGGATAGGATCCGATTGATCCTCGCTCGTACTAGTGTTCCTCCTTGGTGGTACCATGACTCTGCACAAGTTACACAAAGAATGAGTTGATCAGGCCCACGCCATGTGGTCACATATGCATTATCATAACACACACCAGTCAGAGAGAACGCAAAGTAGACACACAACGAAATACCCTAAGTTATTGCAATACATACAGGCTTTTCCCTAGAAAGTGCTCTGATACCATAAAATGTAACAGCCCGTGTTAACCCGGATTGTTAACATACTATCGTATTAAGCCACGCTTAATTAAAATGCGGAATAACTTTTTCTTTAATTCAATTATGACGTCATTAACCTTAGCCAACTTGATTACTTAATCAATTTCATAAAATACTGCCTGTATGTAAATTGCAAGACAACTAACTGAAATACCTCATGATTAAATATAAAGTGAGTATCTAAAGCCGCAGGACTACAACACGTAGCCTGGGTCAAAATCCTGATACTTTAATTACAACTTCAATTAAAAGACAATAACAAAACCATGTGGCATGGACAAACCCCATGCTCACCAAATAAGGCACAATGCCCAATAACAGTCTCAACATAATAACATAATCAAAGCGGAAAACATCACAGCAGTCAACATCCAACATGTCAGCAGATCATAAATATCAACTCAGCTCTGGCCTCCTGCCACCTGAGCCCTCAACATTACCTGATCCTGAAATAAGCGTCCCCAAACGTGGGGTGAGATCTCTAAACAAGAAATCTCAGTAAGACAAGGGGTCCTCAAGGATCTTCCACCCCAAGCTCACTTACATGTGTAATATAAGTTCAAAACAGTATTTACAATATAAGTTCCAAAACTATGCGATGCAGCAGATAATCATGCCATGTGTGTTTATCAAATCTACTGGCCAGAGAAATGCAGGAATACGTCTAAACCCACATGAGTACAAGGAACACCGCTTGCACCTCACCCACAGCCTCACCATCTTGTATGTACTACATACTCAGGCTTACCGTATAGGTGGACACCACATGCATATCATAAAAGCACATTGCATATAATAACTCAACAGCATTTCCAAAACATCAAAGCATGTAACACAACATGCATAAACCACATCCCTATGGGACATGGTGGAACCACAAAATGGCTAAACCGAGGACACGAAAGCTTACCTTGCAAGCTAGCTATCCAAGCCAAGAGTCCAACCACTCTTACGTCCAAACACAGCAGTATCACAATCTGATATGGACCAATAATACATCAATATTTATGCATCACAAGCATACAACTTAAAGACTACGCCTTTCCTTTACGTTTTACGTCTTAAGGCTTCCAACAAAGCCATAAGCCCTTAATCATATGATTCTGGCTTAGTTTATTAGTTACAGAAGTTCAACTTCCTTAATCTAGGGTCCACAAACCCCCAATAGTTTACTGTTCACACAGCACAGCTACTGTTCTGCGAAATCCCAGAATATCCGGATATCACAAGGGACATATCCGGATATGCCATATCCGGATATCCCACTGGCCATATCCGGATATACCATATCCGGATACCCAGATCCCACATCCGGATATGAATATCCGGATACCCTATCCGGATATGCATATCCGGATACCATATCCGGATACTAATATCCGGATATCTGTTCGACAAATATCCGGATATCTCACGACAGAATGCAGTTTCTGCATTTCGTGAATATCCAGTCCAAAGGTTCAACTTTTAACACTTGTACACGACCAAGGATCCATTTTAAGCATATACAAGTTCACTTATGTGTTGGTTACATGTTAAACCCATTAACATACCAAGATACCACCTTTAGGCCACAAAAACACATGATCAAGTTAAGGTGACTTACCCCAAAGCTTAGTCAGTAGTTCAAAGTGCCTTTGGAGCTCCCAATGCTGCTCACAAGTCCAGCACACTCAAGGACACGAAAATGCCACACCAAAGGTTGGTTCTTGGCACCAAAGGAGGCTTCTTGAAGCCTCTAATGGCATGAACAATGGCTAATAACCATGGAGACAACACCACAGCCCACTAAACACCCCTCAACCAGCACCTCAACTCAGAAAAGGTTGCACTTCACTCTCACAAGACACACTCTAGTTGTTTGGAAGAAGGAATGGTGAAGAAGATTGAAGGAGAAAGGTCACCAAGCTCCCAAATGGTGAAAGAAGGCAATGAAACAGTGCCAAGCATTCAGAAACAGCCTCCTCCACGTATGAATAGTGGCTGCCTAGGGTTGTGTGCCCTCTTAATGGTAGTATATATAGGCATTTAAGCCATAACGTGCAGTATTAGCCTTAATAGCAACGCAAAAGATCTTGATCCGAAACTTTGGAATCTAGACCTACACATTTTTCTAAGATTTTTCATATTTTTATTTTATTTTTCGGAGCACCTTTCCAGTACGCGTTTTTCCATAGCCAGTATCAGTTCTGGCATCAGATTACATTATTTTGGCTTGAAACTTGTTTTACAAGTCCTACATAATATTCTAGTAATTATCATGCATTCGTTATAATTTTCCGGGATACTTTTCCGGTACGCATTTATACCGGGTAGCAGAACCGGTATCTGCGCTTTTCTTCCGAAAAGCGACTATCAGCATTTTTACTCACTCAGTATAATTATTTAAGCCCAATAATAATTATTAAGGTCAATTATGGAATCATTTTCTAATTATCATAATTAATTCACTAATTACCTTAATTAGCGGTGCGGGTTCTTACAATTATCCCCGGTCACGGGTGTTGGCCGTGCGTTGGGTGTGAGGAAGCTGAGTCCACGGTTCATTGGACCGTATCAAATCATGAATAGAGTCGGATTGGTGGCCTATCAGCTTTCCTTACCCCCTCAGTTGTCCAATTTACATGATGTTTTTCATGTGTCGCAGTTGCGACGTTATGTTCCGGATAATATTGAAATCAGGGAGAACTTGAAGACTCCCATTGGTCCTATTTCAGTATTGGACCGCAGTGAAAAGAGATTGAGAAGTAAAATTATTCCCATGCTGAAGATTCAGTGGGAAGGCCGCACACCTGAGGAGGCTAATTGGGAGCGGGAGGACGAGATTCTCCGGCTGTATCCTGAGTTAGCGAGCAGGTATGATTTAATTTTGCGGACAAAATTTCTAAAAGGAGGGGTGAATATAACACCTCATAAAGTTAAATGTGTATTTTACATTATGATGTGAAATTAAAATTGATGGATTAGTGAAAATCCGAGAATTATGACCAAAATGGGCAAAAAGGGCAAAATGGTAATTGACCAGCCATGTATTCTGAGGCATAAAAATTGAGTTAGAGATTTCATATGACAAAAATAATGCTGGAAATGGACTCAGGGCGGAAAATTGAGTGAGTAGGCAAATTTGGGAAAAATTGATGAATAGTGACTGTTTAAGTGTAAAATACTGCGGTATGAGTGTACCGATAAGTGTGAAATTTTTATCAATATTTTTAGGAAATAAAAATATGTCAGGGACCAGAAAAATATATAGATTGAGAATTTATGATCAGAAATAGTGTCGGGATTAAAGTTAAATCGCGTGTGGGACTCGCGGGACCAAAACCCACTTGGCCCCAACACTTTCCCCCACGCCTTTCTCTTTCCTTTTCCTTCTTCTTCCCGTGAACCTCCTTCTCCATTTCACAAGAACACACCCATTTCCTCTCTTCTCCATTTTGAAGCTTTTCTCCACCAAATCACTTGGTTTTGGTGTTGAAATTTATTGTAAACCACCTTCTAAAGCCATTGGTGATACTCCCAAGCCTTGAAATCATCTCCTTGGTGCGATTAGGAGCAAACTCAGATTTGAATTTTTGGGTTTCTTGGGGTTTTTGAAGCTTTTTGGATCTTCCTTGCTTGGTGGAACCTTGGTGGAGTGTCTACCATAGATTGTGAGTATATTTGTAGTGTTTTTACGGTTGATTTTGTAGATCTAGAAATTTATGCACTAAGTCTTTAATCTTAGATGTGTGATGATAGAGAGCCCAAATGGAAAAATGCTATTAGATGAAAATGCCTTAGAATGATGCTTGTAAGCTAGAAATGCTATGATAAATTTTGGTGAAAAAGTGAGATTTTAACTTAGGAAAAATTTGGGAAATTTCATGAAATTTGAGGTTTTGTGTAATTTGGAAAATTGTTGATCATTGTAGGGTGCCTCACACGGACGTGATTCTGGAAGATTGATTTGGAGCGTACGTGTGGAACGGAATTGTTAGTGTTGAGGTAAACCCTTGGAACTGGGGTTTAATCCCTTGTGTGCTCCACCACACCTAGTGGAAGGTTGTGGTTGGATTTTGTGTTTATGCAATTGTGTGATTATGTGCTTGCATGCCATATTGCTTGATATGTGTGAAAATTGTTTGGTCACTGGCCAGTTGACGTGTGTTGGTTTGGACATCCGCTGGATAATTCCGCTGGGAATTCCAGTTGGGTTTTGCCGTGGGGTCGACTCTGGGAGCGACACCAGGATGATCCAAACGTGGGACTTCCGCTGGATAGGGCTCATGAGGAGTTCCAGTTGGGTTTTGCCATGGAGTCTTCTCAACCATGGGAGAGGCGCCAGGAATGTCTCGGGAGTTATATGATGGAGTCCTTGAACGTAAATCCAATTGTGGATGTTCTCGGTTTGTCTCCAGTTGTTGGTAATATTGTATGTCATGCATATTATATGATGTTATATTTGCACATTGAGTGAGCCATGGGGTGGAGAAAGCCTCTAGCTCCATTGGTTTACTGAGATATATTTGTATATCTCACCCCGTGTTTGGGGGACCACATTTCAGGGCATTATGAGCCGGGAGGAGCTTCGGGCAAGAAGCCCGCTTAGTGGACAGTGGATTGCATGTGGTGCTGTGAGCTTGCATGATATTTTGGAGGAGACTTTGGAGTGCACATAGCATGCCATTTAGTATTTTGAGACTTAGGTCATGAACATATTGCATGATGTTATTTCCATGCTTTTGTAGTGTTCATGATTATGCTCTAAGTCTTGTTTATTGCTTTTATTCATGCCTTGGATAAATTGTATATTTTGAGTGAGCATGGGACTTGTCCATTGCCACATTTCTTGTATTTGAAGCCTTGGCATATTATGTTGTAAATGGTCCATTCTTGTTGTAAAATGGCCATTAACTTAAGCACCTTGTAATTGATGCATTCTTATATGAAAATGCATGATGGAAGGGCCTAGAGCCTACATTAGGGTATGTGTAAGGTTTGTGTGGAGTATTAAGGTGTTAGGGATGGATTACACAACTCTTTTTGGACTTAAAAAGCTGTCAACTGTCATTTTTTTTTGTTGGTAAAAGTCATTTTTACTGCATAGTAATCGATTACCCAAGCATGGTAATCGATTACCATGCAACAGGGGACGAAATTATTGCTACTGTCTGCCTGGTAATCGATTACCAGAGGCTTGGTAATCGATTACCTAGTGGAGTAATCGATTACCCAAGCTTGGTAATCGATTACCAGAGAACAGGGGATTGAAAATTGGCTACTGCCTCATTTTGGTAACTGGTGGTAATCGATTACCACCCCCTGGTAATCGATTACCATAGTGTAAATTTTGAAAATTCATGTTTTTCTAGACTAAAGGAAAGGGGCTTAACTTAGTGTGTAGAACTCCAAATGGTGCGCGGTTTGAAACCACGCGTAGCTAATGTAAAGGACTAGAACATGGTAAGAGGTGACGGTACATAACGGGCTGTTACAGAACCCTTATATATATGTATTGGTTTTCCATTTGTTACGTTGCATGACAAAAGTTAAGTTTCCTACTCTTTAAATAAGAAGGGAAAAATGTTTGTCCTTTTAAATGATATAATTTTGCGTCATCTTAGATCATAACCATTGATTTACGTCAATCAACGGTTATGATTTATTAGTTCAAACTTAATTAATTATTAATTCGAAATAAATTATAATCGTTACTTGATGGTAAGAAACAGTTAGAATTTAAAATGACACAAAATTATATTCTTTAACAGAATAAATGTTTTCCCCATATAAGAATTATCATGTAACATGATACTTGTTTTCCCATGTGTGTGTGTATATATATATATATATATGGGAAATATAAGTATTATATTGTAGGAATAAATTTTTTGTCTTGCAACCATTTTTTAATTATATACTAAACGTAGTACATAGTTAAAATATTAAAGTTATTGACGTGTGTAACAGCCCGTTGTACACTGGTATTGTTAACATTAATTATGATATTAAGCGCAGTTATAAGCACAACAATTCATTTATAAAAATGAGAATAAACTTTTTCCGATTATTACGCGAACAGTAAAAGTATAAAAAACGTAATAATAAAAAGTTGTGATCGTAACTGAAACACTAGCGGAAGACTTACTTAACTATTTATACACTTTATTTTATCACATACAAGATACTAAGGGGTTCCCATAAACCCACTTAGCCAATTCCTCACTTTTTACGTTTTTACCACTTAACCAGATTTGCTAATTTGTTTTTCTACGAACACAAAACAAAAATCCAAACCT
Source organism: Gastrolobium villosum (assembly GCA_032173675.1). Lineage (NCBI taxonomy): Eukaryota > Viridiplantae > Streptophyta > Magnoliopsida > Fabales > Fabaceae > Gastrolobium > Gastrolobium villosum. The sequence goes on from JAVKPL010009269.1 coordinate 25,760, forward strand.
AAACTCCAGGTTATCTTTTTTCCTTATTCACTTACCTTTCTAACAAGCTATCACACACTCGATTCCGAGCTCGTGAGCTCCGGTTATCGCCGTTTGAAGTTGGATAAACAACATTGCCCACCAACTCCAAAACAGCCTAAAACCTCCAATCTTCACGGAATAAAAGAGTAAAATATCTTTTGGATCCTCAACAAAAATTATGGGCACAATTTAATCCCATAAAAAGGTATTTTCACTCAAGTTTTGACTCTTTAATCTGACTTTAGAACTAATTCAGAGAACGCAGCGTATTAGAAATAAGGGATTAGATATTATTATTACCAAATAATGTTACTATCAATATTATTATCATATCTTAACTGTTAATTTTTCGCATATCAAAGATCATTATTTCCAGAAATCAAATTCATTAATTAATTATTAATTCACAATATATAATAACCATTAATTGATGAAAATCAACTGTTAAGATATGATAATAACATTAATAATAATATTATTTGGTAATAATGATATTTAAACCCTTCCAAAAAAATATTGGAAAAAATGTTTCTGCAGTTATTGCAGATAAGTTATTTGCATTTATTCGAAAAAATGACGTCGTTTTAGTATTGAAATCTTAAAAAATTAAAAATATAAATACTACTATAACTCTGAAATAAATCAAAATTTTAAAAACTCCATAATTTTCTCGGATATTTTCACAAGGAGCTGAATAGTTTCTTTTTTAAGTTAGCTTGAGCTCTAATTATGGCAAATTGGTTTTCTCGGATATTTTCACACAAGTTTTGACTCTTTAATCAGAATATAGAACTAATTCAGAGTACAAGGCGTATTAGAAATAAGGGATAAGATATTATTATTATTACCAAATAATATTACTATTAATATTATTATCATATCTTAACCATTAAATTTCGCATATCAATGTTTATTATTTCCACAAATCAAATTCATTAATTAATTATTAATTCACAATAAATAATAACCTTTAATTGATGAAAATCGACTGTTAAGATATGATAATAACATTAACAATAATATTATTTGGTAATAATGATATTTAAACCCTTCCAAAAAAATAATGGGAAAAATGTTTCTACAGTTATTGCAGATAAGTTATTTGCATTTATTAGCAAAATGACGTCATTTTGGTATTGAAATCTTAAAAAATTATAAATATAAAGACTACTATAACTCTGAAATAAATTAAAATTTTAAAAACACAATGATTTTCTCGCGTATTTTCACAAGGAGCTGAATAGTTTTTTTATTTTTTGAAGTTAGCGTGAGCTCTAATTATGGCAAATTGGTTTTCTCGGTATTTTCACACAAGTTTTGACTCTTTAATCTGACTTTAGAACTAATTCAGAGAACGCAACGTATTAGAATTAAGGGATTAGATATTATTATTACCAAATAATGTTACTATCAATATTATTATCATATCTTAACCGTTAATTTTCGCATATCAATGATTATAATTTCCACAAATCAAATTCATTAATTAATTATTAAATCACAATAAATAATAACCGTTAATTGATGAAAATCAATTATTAAGTTATGATAATAACATTAATAATAATATTATTTGGTAATAATGATATTTAAACCTTCCAACAAAATAATGGGAAAAATGTTTGCTTGTGCTGTTTCCTATTAAGAGGTTCTAAGTTCACATGAACAAGCTCTGGTGGTATTTGATTTGCTTCACAAGACCTCTCATTTTGCATGATTTGAGCCACCGAGAACTCAAACAGCACCTTCTTGAGCATCCGAGAAGATTTCCCAAGCTTCGACCGCTTGTTCTCATCAATTCTGTATCCAATGCAAGTAACACATTTTCTTCCTTGTGGCATTGACCCCATTGCCCTTATGACACAACTGCGGCAATACTTTGCACCACAAACAATGCAAACCTCCTTCTCAGTGAGACGATTCCCTTTAAGGCACAGATAACAAGAACCTTTCTTCCCAGGTCTCACAGCTTGTGGCTTCGCAGGGAAACTTCCCACTTGAGAATCACCAAACTCCTCATTATCTGTATCTTCCATGTAACTTGACTCAGGATCAAGAAAGGTCACACGCTTGACATGTTTTGGGCTTGGAGTTTCACTATTATGTTCATTTTCCCTGATAGAATAAATCTCTGAAGAACAAGAAAGATAACTAGAACTTGAACCTGATTCTGTGGTGTCAGAATTACTGTTAAACCCTCTGCCATCTCTATGCACATCCAAACTTCCTGTACTCTTATCATGCACATCAAAAGCAGTGTTTGATGATCCAAGTGCACCAGTATCCAAATTTGAAGACACAACAGAATCCTTTTTGTGATGAGTTTTGGAAAGAGGTTGGATAACTGGCACAGAGAAATCATGAGACTGAGAAGGAGCTGAAAGAACTAGTTTTTTGAAAACCCATGAAGCAAAAAGTGCAATATCAGCACCCCATGAATGGAAAACCAGGAAACAAAGAGTAAAAAACTTGGCAATAGAGGGAGAGACATAGAGAGAAAGAGAGAGAATTTGTCCTATGAGAGCGATGATGACTGTGATAAGGAGAGGAGGCAAGAGAAGCAAAGATGGAAGAATAATGGTTGAATTGAATAGGAAAAGCAGAAAGGAGTGAGAAGTAAACAAGTTGACCGAAGTAGAGGGTGAGAGGAAGTTTAAGGCATCGGTAGTGGACGTGTTCCCAACCTTTGAATGGAAATTACTTGGAAAATAAACGAAAGGGGCCATGACTTTCAAATCAAAGTGTATTCGTCTATCCAGCACAAGTGAAAATCAATAGGTTTGATCGAATATTTATACATTATTTTTGGGCTCGCAGATGAGTAAGCCCAATACGATATTATTTTGGGCCCAATATCAAAATTATTATCGTATCGTAATCGTTGATTTTCATCAATTAATGATTATCATTTATTGTGAATTAATACGTAATTAATGAATTTAATTTTTTGAAAATAATAATAGTTAATAGACGAAAATTAACAATTAAAATATGATAGTAATGTTGATAATAACATTATTTGATAATAATAATATCTTATCCATTATTTCTAATACGCCCCGTACTCTGAATTAGTTTTATAACCAATTTAAAGAGTCAAAACTTAATTTACAAAAAAAAATGTCAAAACTGATGTGAAAATACCTGAGAAAACCAATTTGCCATAATTAGATGTCACGTTAACTTAGAAAAAAAAACTATTCAGCTCCTTGGGGAGGAGTCATTTGCTGCATCACTCTCTTCAATAGTGTGTCACCGTTTTGTTTCTTTTTCTTTCTATATTGAATTGTGTTGTCACTCACATGTCATTTATGAGATAATTATGATGTATTATGTGTTTGTTTCTTTGATTTTGTTTTCTATTTATTTTTATCATTCTGTTTCACTGTTTAGGTTGACAAGGTTTATAAATTGGCTTTTTGACCATTTTATCCTTCATTAATTTATTAATAATCACTTTATCCCTTATTTAAAGTTCCTACCAATCTACCATTTCTTTAATCGTTTAACTTGAAGATTTAATCGATCAAATGGTCAAAACTGAAAAACAAAATAGTTGACTTGAAGATTTAATCGATTAAATCTCCATCTTAATCGATTAAATTTCAATCTTAATTGATTTAATCAATTAAAACTTATATTTAATCGATTAAACATCTCAAATGAGCGTGAAAGCATTGATTGAATGAAACAAACATGGTATTGGAGGTTATTTGAATTTTGAATTTAATGTAATTGGAGTTGATTGTGATTTGTATTTTGTTAGCATATGGGTGTCCTAGAGACAATCTTTTGATTAAATAAAGGACACTAGATGTAGAACTTTGTTTGTCGCAAATAAATGAAAGCACTATTTATTCAGTTTCATATTGTGTCTCGATATTACTGTTAATATTATATGAACGAACTGGATAAACCCCTTGGAATAGAACAGGTATCTCTTGAGTATCTGTGATGAGATCACGATCATGAGGATTCAAGGATATTGCATGTCTATTCCTAATTATAAGTCTAGAGACACTGAGTTTGGGGATCAGTGATCTCGAGTAAAGACTAGTACGACTTATCTACTTGTATATGGATACAAGGTAAAGACCTCATGAGCTGCAGATATGGAGATATCTTAGCTAAAGTCGTGGGTGGACCTATAAGAGTATAGCTCGCACTGAACAGACCCAAAAAGAGACTCTATGAGGAAATCTCACAGATAGTGTCATTAGAGTAATCTCTTTATGTTTGGGTATGTCTTTCCTTAGACCAGAAGTTATTACCTAGATGAAGGCATGTTTTGATTGTATACCTCGTCTGCCTGAAACATGGAGACTCATAGGTATACTGTTGGGCGTGTCCTTAAAGGGCACAGGGCTAGGGTAATAAGCTAAAGGAATTCGTCAAATCTCTGTGAGAGATTAGGTTATCTGTAAACCGGAGAAATCGGGATGACATTTACAGGGACTCGGGAATCTATGCATAGTAAAAGAGATCATGAGATGATCTGCCTTTAGAGTCAGTAAATTGAAGATTCCCTATTTCGAATAAAGCTTACCCTAAACCGCAGGGGTTGATACATTTCCTTACCCTAGGTTAATGGGAAGATAACCGAGACGAAGGAAAATACATACGGTAACCAAATATGTGCAATAGGTTGATCAAGTCATTAATCTGACTAGTTCTGGGGCAACAAAGCATTGCTAGTGCTCTGTGTTGTCATTAATTGGGTTGTGGGCTTGTTGGGCCCAAGCCCAGTTATGTCAGAAGCTAAGTTGGACCTAATGGGTCACACACTAACACCTTGTAGTCATGATGGACTAGCTTTAAAGGTATTGGGCCTAATAATGTTATTAGCCCAAAAAGCTGTTTGGAAGCCCACCTAAATAGGTGGGTGGTGCATGGAGTTTAGTAATGGGCTTGGATAGTCCAAGCCATTACTAATTAATTTAATTAGTTAAATTAATAATCAAATATTTGAATTTCGAATCTGGAATTTGAAATTTGAATTTTGAAATTTGAATTTAGAATTTGAATTTCGAAATTCGAATTTTGAATTTGAAATTTGAATTTTGAAATTTGAATTTGGATTTGAATTTTGAAATTCGAATTTTGAATTTGAAATTTGAAATTTTGAATTTGAAATTTGAAATTTTGAATTTTGAATTTTGAATTTGAATGTTTGAACGTTTGAATTCAAGTGTTTGAATTCGAATTTGAATTGGTTTTGAAAAGTTGTTTCATAACAAAAGGATAAGACAGGATCTTATTGGAGCATATTCCTTGGATCAAGAAGCATCTTTGGAGGCACTCCCTTGGCTGTTTGGTGCGCAACTTTTAGGTGATAAGAATGTTATCTTATCACTTAAAACAAACCTCCATTCAGATTTGGTGGTTGAGGGAATCAGTGGGTGAGTTGATTCAAATTTTGAATGCATCTACTCAATGTATTTGGACCCCTTCTAGGGCTGAATTATGCGCATGAGAAGTATATACTATATGATAGTTTATGAATTTAAGTTTAAATTAATTTGAACTTAATTTCATGTGGATAAGATTGGAGGTTGTTGGGAAAGTTAGTTTTGCAACGGCTCCACCTTATCTCACTGTTCTATGCGCAACTTTCAAAGAGATTTGAAAGTTTGTTTTTCATTTTGAATGATTTAATTCCCTCCTCCTCTCCAAGTGTGCGCATATATATGACTTGTTCCTCACCTTAGGGTTTTGTGAAAAACCTAGCCAACTCTCCTCCATCTATGCACCATTCTGTAGGGTAGCTCACTACACCTTTCCAAACAGAATACCTAGCCTCCACCTTCACCACTTGTGCGCATAGCAAGCCTCACTGTGGTGTTCATCTGGTGGCTTTCAAGAAAGGGTTCTTGCATCATTGACGAACGGTGGTGTGGATCACCATTAGAGGGTTTGAACCCTTCAAGCCTGACATCTGATCTCCCTGACTGATCAGGCCAAAAACAAGGTAACATCATGCTGTCTTAAAGCATGAACCTATGTGTGCATGTATGTTCCGCAGTAAAATTTTTGTTTTACACCTTACATGCATCGGCCTTCAAAGGCCAGTTTACTTTCATATTTAATAGGAGCTGATTGCGTCCTATTAAATACAAAACGCAATCAACTCCTATTAAATACAAAACGCAATCAGTTTCTATTAAATACATCAACAAATATGCTGTATTTAATCCTTGTGAAACCCTGTGCCATCTCTTTAAATGACATAACTTAAAGGTATAAAAAAATGACATAACTTATGTTATTTAAAATGACAAACATCAAGCCCAAAAAAAAAAAAGAATATAAATAAGTGGTCCATTTGAAATTTTTGGATACTCAACAAATATTATAGAGTCCAATTTAATCCCTTAAAAAAAACTCAAAGTGTGATCCTTTTAAGATTCAAATTATGGATATTCTTTAAATTTAGATATATCACGATTTCGACCAACTGAGCCTATTTTGGAATTCAGAGGGATTGGAAGTTAACTTTATTTTTATGGGATTAAATTGTGCCCGTAGTTTTTGTTGAGGATCCAAAAGACATTTTACTCTTTTATTTTTCCCAGAAATTTGTGTCTTCACTTGCACATAACCGTTGCAAAAAGGGGAAGGATATTGTAAAAAAAAGGGAAAGGATATTGTAACAACCAAGTCTTTTGCTACCATATTACTACCAATCAATCTTACCATTAGATCGCTTATGTTGATCCAACGGTTATATGTATTTCCATCTTTGTTTGGTCATGATTTCTCAAATTTAATATTTTATATTTATTTCCACCTTTGTATGGTTATGATTTCCCATTTTTAATGCTTTCACTTTAAATTTGGGGAATCATAACCATACAAAGATAAAAATAAATATAACCGTTGGATCAACATAAGCGATCTAACGGTGAGATTGATTGGTAGTAACATGGTTGTAATACAACTTGGTTATTACAATATCCTTCCCCTATAGGATAAAATTAAGAGTTTGTTTCTTTATTAGAGGTAGCTGTTACACAATTTGAAATAATGTTTGTATATAAATTGACCTCTGAGTATGAGGAAAGTTATGAATGCGAATGAGAATTCTATATTGGTACTCTTGTTTTGACATGGTATCAGCTTTTTGGTTCTGATCCTACGAATTTCCAAGGAAAAAATTCCTCCATATTTTTTTTCTCTTTCTTTACGGGTTATACCCACTCCACCCATTTTTTTTCTTTTTTCTCTTCAAAAGTAAACCAAACACACATATTCATCTCTCTCTCTCATGGAACAGGAAAACCCCAACAACGAAAACCCCAACCATAACACCGACGCCGTCATCACCCCTCCTCAGCCACCCGCCCCAATCGTGATACACCAAGACAATTCCTCCTTCCCAGTAACCATTATTCTTGATGAAACTAACTTTCCCATATGGTCTCAACTCATGGACCTTCGTATCGGTGCTCGCAACAAAGGTGGGTATCTCACCGGTGACACCCCGAAGCCTCCTCCTGACGATCCTTCCTACGGTGGCTGGATTACTGAAAATAAGCGCGTGAAAAGATGACTCATAGATTCTATGAGTCCCTCTCTGATCCCTCGTTTCCTCCGTCTGGACTCCGCATGCGATATATGGGATGCCTGCAAACGGACATTCTATGATGGCTCCGATGAGACATGCTTGTTTGAACTCAACCAAAGGTCTTTCTCCACGAAGCAAAATGGTCGTCCCTTGCCTACATACTACAACGAACTTCTTGAAATTTTCCAGGAGATTGGTCACCGTACCATGTCCCAAGCCACCACCGTTGATGGAGTCGTTCAACTGAACTCTGCCATGGCCCGTCTGTGAGTCCATATTTTCTTAAGTGGTTTGGACTCTGATTTGGATCATCTCCGTGGGGAAATCTTACGCAAGGAACCCAAACTTGATCTTGAGGGTTCCTATGCATTTGTTAGACGGGAAATCACTCAACGTCAATCCATGGATTCTTCTCGGCCCTCCTCAAAATCCACAGCCTTGCTGACTCGTCCTACTCCACGACCTCCTCACCTGCGTCATTCCTCCTCATCTGGAAAATCAGGTAATCTGGTTTGTTCTCATTGTGGTATGACTGGTCATTCCAAGCAACATTGCTTCGAATTAATCGGCTATCCAGATTGGTGGGATCCCACCAAACAGCCTCGGAGGAAACCCACCACAGCTGTCTCCTCTGCTTCTGCCACCCCAACACCTCTGGTAACTCCTCCAGCAGCGAACATTGCTCACCAGGGCTCAATTGGTAACTCCCTTGCTTTCTCTGTGTTGTCTAAGAATAATGTGTGGATAATTGATACCGGAATCCGAGACTCCTCTATGTTAGACAATTTTTGTCCCTCACCTCAACCCTTTATTCCCACGGCAAATGAAGGGCAATGCCCTGTCACTGGCCAGGGGTCTCTCTCTCTCTCTCTCTCTCTCTTTATTTACATCTTGATTCAGTCTTAGTTGTGCCCTCTTTGGAGTTCAATTTGCTTTCTGTTTTCCAACTAACCTATTCTTTGCATTGCTCTGTCATATTTTGGCCTACTCACTGCATATTTCAGGACATCTCCACCAAGAAGACAATTGGCTGTGGTGTTAAAAGAGGAAGCTTATATTTTCTGGACTTGCATTGGACGAATGATCACTCTCCTGCTCGTGCTTGTTCTACCTTGACTGCTGATGAAGCCCGCACAACCATTTGGCTTTGGCATAGAAGATTAGGACACCCTTCCTTTAGCTATTTAAAAAAATTGTTCCCCAGTTTATTTTCTACCGTAACTATTTCTGATTTCTCATGTAATGTGTGCGAAATGGCTAAAAGCCATCGTATCCCTTTTTTCCCAAGCATCAATAAAAGTACTCTTCCATTTCAAGTAATTTACTCAGATATATGGGGCCCTGCCCGCATCACTTCATTTTCTAAAGCTTACTATTTCATTACTTTTATTGGTGAACTCTCTCGAATGACTTGGGTTTCTCTGCTGCGAAAAAAAGTGATGCTTTTACTGCCTTCAAACATTTTCATGCCATGGTCACCACACAATACAATTCCAAAATCCAAGTTCTCCAGTCTGACAATGGGGGGGAATACTTGTCACACACCTTTACCACCTTCTTGCTTGACCATGCATCCGTCATCAAACTTCGTGCTCCCACACCCCTCAGCAAAATGGTCTAGCTGAACGGAAAAATAGGCACCTCTTAGAAGTTGTGCGTGCTTCCCTATTTGGCATGAATGTTCGTACAAGATATTGGGGAGAAGCTGTGCATTCCGCTGCCTATCTCATCAACCGCACCCCATCAAGTGTCCTTCAATTTAAAACCCCTCACACTGTCCTCCATTCCCATTTTTCTATCCCTCATATGAATAACCTTGAGCCACGCATATTTGGTTGTACTATTTTTGTCCACAATCCTAAAGCATTACGCAGCAAACTCGACCCATGTGCAACAAAATGCATATTTGTTGGATACTCAGCCTCACAAAAAGGGTACCGTTGCTTTGACCCTGTTCAACACAAAATCCATGTCACCCTAGAAGCTTCTTTTTATGAGGAGGAGCCCTTTTTTATCTCAGGGGGAGTCCTTGGCCCTTCTCCTCAGGGGGAGACATCACCAAAGGTTTTTGGAGGACAAGTACCTGTTGAAGAAGAACTTTATGCTGAAATCCCAGCACCACTATTACTGCTGCCCCAAGCATGTGACACAGATATAAGCTCACCTCCTTTAACATCACAACCAGAAATGTTCACTAGAGATGTTCCTGATCCTGCACAACAGCCATCACCCGAGGTATGTTCTCAAAAAACATCTATTAATTCCTCTCCTGCTACTTCTCCAAATTCTCCTGCCCAACAAGTTAGATGCTCTGCCCGACCCAACAAAGGTGTCCCTAAGACAGTATATGAACCTGACCCCAAAGCAAAAGCCAAATACCCTATAAGCAACTATGTGTCTACTCATAGGATATATGGATCATATGCTTTAGCTGTAAATCAATTATCATCTGTACATATTCCTAACAATACACAGGAAGCTTTGGCAAACCCAAATTGGAAAGAAGCTATGGATGTTGAAATAGAAGCTATCAAAAAAAATTCAACATGGGATCTTGTTCCTTTGCCGCAAGGAAAATAAGCAATCGGATGTAAGTGGGTATTCAACCTGAAACTCAAAGCTGATGGAACTATTGACAGGTACAAGGCAAGACTAGTTGCCAAAGGATTTACACAAAAGTACAGGATAGATTATCAAGACACTTTTGCTCCGGTAGCCAAATTTAATACTATTCGGATACTTCTATCATTGGCAGCAAACCGTGACTGGCCCCTCAAGCAATTTGACGTGAAGAATGCTTTTTTGAATGGAGAATTACAAGAAGAGGTCTATATGGAGCTTCCGCCTGGACTAAATCTGCAAACCAGAGCAAAACGTGAAGTATGCAAGCTAAGAAAGGCTCTATATGGGTTGAACCAATCTCCTAGAGCATGGTTTGGAAGGTTCTCACTAGCCATGAAGAATTTCAGATACAAACAAAGCAATGCTGATCACACTCTCTTCATAAAATATCAGAAATGAAAGGTAACTGCATTAAGTGTTTATGTAGATGATATGATTTTGACTGGGGATGATTATTGCGAATAAAAAAAAAAAAAATACCCGAGTTCTGAATTTGAGATGAAGGATCTAGGACAACTTAGATATTTTTTGGGCATTGAAATATCAAGGTCTCAGCAAGGCATATTTCTCTCTCAAAGGAAGTATACTATGGATCTTTTAAATGAAATTGGAATGCTGGCCTGCAAACCAGTTGAAACACCAATTGAAATGAATCATAAGTTAGGCATTTATCCAGATCAAGTTGCTACTGACATTAGTAGATATCAAAGATTAGTTGGAAGGTTAATATATCTATCACATACTAGGCCAGATATATCTTATGCAGTAAGTGTAGTTAGTAGATTTATGCAGGCAATCTTGTCACATGGAGAAGCAAAAAACAAAAGTGGTGGCTAGATCAAGTGCAGAAGCTGAGTATAGAGGTATGGCTCAAGGTGTATGTGAGTTGCTATGGATTAGAAGTGTTCTCAAAGACATGGGAATTAATTGCAAACAGCCAATGGATCTTCATTGTGACAACAGTGCAGCAATTTCAATTGCTCACAATCCAATTCAACATGATAGAACTAAACATGTTGAAGTGGATAGACACTTCATAAAGGAAAACTTGGATCAAGGTATTATTAACTTTCCATTTGTTAGATTCGAAGACCAACTTGTAGACGTCCTAACTAAAGCAGTGTCAGGAAAAGTACTTCAAGAAGCAACAACCAAGTTGGGCATGATTGACATCTTTGCTCCAACTTGAGGGGGAGTGTTGGAATGTGTAAATTCAAAATAGTTAGGAATTAGTTTCTGGTTTGTTATGATTCTGTTCCTACTAGAATTTGTATAGGATAGATTCATAAGGTTGTTTAGATGTT
>JAVKPL010009270.1:0-37137 GCA_032173675.1 Gastrolobium villosum
ACATCATTTCCATAGTTCTTTTAAGTTACTCACAATTCTCAATCCAAATTTTGGAAATCTCAATCTATTTCTACATCCAAGCATCTTAAGTCATCCAAGTGTATGCCCTCATCAAGGGTCTTATAACCTTATCATTGTACCCTAAGGTATCCAACATTACATATAAACACTCATATTCAAATTTTCACAATTTCATCGGGGTTCCAATTCCCCACCATGTCAAAGTTACAGCACTAATTCCACATATACTCAATCTTTCTAACTCCCCAAACATTTAGGGAAGACTTACCCACATCATCATACCAATATCAACTCAACTCAATCACACTTACTTACCATAAGACCACATATTCAGTTATGGTAGTATTCTACCCAAAACGGTTATACATCCTATCTCAATTTCATTCTCACTAAATCCTCAATGACAGTATCACAATTTATTCTCACTAAGTCCTCAATTACATCAAATTTACTTACTAATATATCCATCCGTGGAGCAGTCATCACTGCACCCACCACCACAGCCTAAGGACTGGCATTGGTGCTCCAGGGTTGTCACGAAGGCATCTTATACTGACCACACATTGAACACAAAGAAATGGGTTGATCAGGCCCAAACTGAGGAATCACATGTGTAGCAGTCAATAAGAGTCTACGTACAACTATACAGCACTCACCTCAATTACACAATCATCAGAGTTCCCTAAAGAAACTGCTCTGATACCATAAAATGTAACAGCCCGTTAGGTACCGGTATTGTTAACATTGATTATGATATTAAGCGCAGTTACAATCACAGTAATTGGGTTAACTAAATTACGGGTAAACTTTTTCTTTTTATCATATTCCTTTTTATAACCATTACCTTTTCCGTAATCAATTAAAACAACACCATAATTGTAAATGCAATACGCGGAAGCATTCAGCTTAACAACACCTCTACTCCTTCCTTTTATTCAACTCATTTAAACCCATCAACTTAGTTTCATATCTTACCAAGTTCTACCCCTTTACATTAGTTACGCGTGGTTTCAAACCACGTACCATGTGGAGTTCTACCCATCAAGTTAAACCCCTTTCTTTTAGTCTAGAAAAACTTAAATTTTCAAAATTTCCACTGTGGTAATCGATTACCAGTGGGTGGTAATCGATTACCACCTGTCAAAAATGAGGCAGTAGCCAATTTTTCAAATCCTCTGTTCTGGTAATCGATTACCAACCTTGGGTAATCGATTACCTCACATGGTAATCGATTACCAAAGCTCAGTAATCGATTACCAGTGAAGACAGTAGCTAATTTTTCGTCCCCTGTTGCATGGTAATCGATTACCATGCTTGGGTAATCGATTACTATGCAGTAAAAGTGACAGATTACAGCATTTTAAGCCCAAGAAGGGTTGTGTAATCCATCCCTAACATCTTAGTACTCCACACAACACTTAAACATACTCTAATTTAGGCTCTAGGCCATTCAAACATGCATTTTCATTCAATTATGTATCATATACAAAGTCTTTAACATAATGGCCATTTTACATCAAATATGGTCCATTTTACAACATATTCACCAAGGCTTCTAATACAATGAATGTGGCAATGGACAATTCCCATGCTCACTCAAATATACAATATATACTCATGTCCTACATATACATCATATTGGAAAATCTAACATGTATTCATGAACTTACAAAGCATGGCATTTTCAACATGCATAGGTTCATGACCTAAGTCTAAAGCATAAAACATATGCAAGATGTGTCCCTATCCAATGCTCATCACATGGTGCCTCCCATATGCACCTCATGCTCCACTCTTCCAGGCTCAACCTAACCTGAAATGATGCCCCACAACACGGGGTGAGATATATAAATATATCTCAGTAAACCAAGGGCCCTGGAGGTTTCTCCACCCCATGGCTCACTCAATGTGCAAATATAACATCATACAATATGCAAGCAATGCAATATCACCCACCAACTGGAGACAACCCAAGAACATCCACTCATGGATTCATGTTCAAGGACTCCATCATATAACTCCCGAGACAGTCCTGGCGCCTCTCCCATGGTTGAGAAGACTCCATGGCAATACCCAACCGGAACTCCTCATGAGCCCTATCCGGCGGACGTCCCCCGCTTGGATCATCCTGATGTCGCTCCCAGAGTCAACACCATGGCATTCCAACTGGCATTCTCCCGTAGGATGAACCCAGCGGATGTCCAAACCAACACACGTCAACTGGCCAGTGACCAAACAATTTTCACAAAAATCAAGCAATATGCATACAAGCACACAATCACACAATGTCATAACCACATAATCCAACCACAACCTTCCACTAGGTGTGGTGGAGCACACAAGGGCTAAACCCCAGTTCCGAAGGTTACCTCAACACCGAGCCCATGCTCCAAACGTAAGCTCCAAGCTTACCCGCTTCCAAAGCGTCCAAAAGAGGCAACCTAGATAATCCACAACATGATTATCAATACAATTCCAATGTCAACCATTCATTTACACAATTAATCATCATTTAAATCACCTAGGCCAAAGGCTATTTTTCCATACCATTTTACTTCAATCTCTTTTATAGGTTAATTTACCAATTACACCATGAATCACACATTCTTTCTTCTCATTCCACTTTACCACACTATACTATCATCCAATTAAACATCATTTTTATATCATTTTTCCTCCAAACCCCTCTATGGTTCGAATTCCTCAAAGGTTCATTCTACAAGGTTTTCAATTCCATTTTAACACACACTAATCATATAATCATATTATCAATCTATTCCAATGGTCCATCATCCAATTATCCAATTACACCACATACCAATTTTCATGAAATCTTCACAAATTTTCCTAAGTTAAAATCCAACTTTTTCACCAAAATTTATCATAGCATTTCTAGCTTTCATGCATCATTCTAAGGCCTTTTCATCTAATAGCATTTTTCCATTTGAGCTCTCTATCATCACACATCTAAAATCAAATGTTTGAACACAAATTTCTAGATCTACAAAATCAACCACAAAAGTACCACAAATATACTCACCATCAAGTGTAGGAACACCACCAAGGCTCCATCAATCCAAGGGAGATCCAAAAACTCCAAAAACTCCAAGAACATCATAGGGGTCGGATCTGAGTTTGTCCATTTTCGCCCCAAGGAGGTGGTTTCATGGCTTCTAAGTGTTACCAATGGATCTAGAAGGTTGTTTACAATAGATTTCAACACCAAAATCAAGTGATTTGGTGGAGAAATGAAGAAATGGTGAGGGAGGAGAGAATTGGTCATGTTCTTTGTGAAAGGGAGGGGGTTCACGGTGGGAAGAAGAGAAAGAAGAGAGAGAGGGCGTGAGGGTGAGGGGAAAAGAGAGGAAACTTAAGTGGGTTTTGATCCCACGGGTCCCACACGCGCTCTAACTTTAATCCCGATAAAATTTCTGATCATATATTCTTAATCTACATATTTTTCCAGTCCCTGTCATATTTTTCTTTCCCCAAAATTCTCATAAAAATTTCACACTTATCGGTACACTCACACCACAGTATTTATCACTTAAAAAATCACTATTCATCAATTTTTCCCAAATTTGCCTATTCACTCAATTTTCCGCCCTGATTCCATTTCCAGCATTACTTTTGTCATATTAAATCCCTAACTCCATTTTTCATGCCCCGGTTTATGTTTTTGGCAAATTACCATTTTGCCCTTTTAGCCCATTTTGGCCCTAATTCTCGGATTTTCACTAATCCTTCCCTTTTAAACCCATATTTTATCACATAAATTCACATTTAATTTTCTGAGGTGTTATACTTCACAAAATCAATTTCTTTTGCATTTATTTTATTCATCCGTTTTCGATGGAATTCATTTTCCGTCAAAAATCTTCGACGGAATCCATTTTCCGTCGAAAAACTTCACAAAATCAATTTCTTTTGCATTTATTTTATTCATTCATTTTCGACGAAATCCATTTTCCATCAAAAATCTTCGACGAAATCCATTTTCCATCAAAAATCTTCGACGAAATCCATTTTCCATAAAAAATCTTCTACGGAATCCATTTTCCGTCGAAAAACTTCAAATAATCAATTTCTTTTGCATTTATTTTATTAATCCGTTTTCGACGAAATTCTTTTTCCGTCGAAAAACTTCACAAAATAATTTCTTTTGCATATATTTTAGTCATCCGTTTTCGACGGAATACATTTTTCGTCAAAAATCTTCGACGGAATCCATTTTTCGTCGAAAAACTTCAAAAAATCAATTTCTTTGGCATTTATTTTATTCATCCATTTTCGACGGAATTCATTTTCCGTCAAAAATCTTCGACGGAATCCATTTTCCGTCGAAAAACTTCACAAAATCAATTTCTTTTGCATTTATTTTATTCATCCATTTTCGACGGAATTCATTTTTCGTTAAAAATCTTCACAAAATCAATTTCTTTTGCATTTATTTTATTAATCCTTTTTCGACGGAATACATTTTTCGTCGAAAAGCTTCATAAAATCAATTTCTTTTGCATTTATTTTATTCATCCATTTTCGACGGAATTCATTTTCCCTCAAAAATCTTCGACGGAATCCATTTTTCCGTCGAAAAACTTCATCAAATCAATTTCTTTTGCATTTATTTTATTCATCCATTTTCAATGGAATTCATTTTCCGTCAAAAATCTTCGAAAAAATCAATTTCTTCTGCATTTATTTTATTCATCCATTTTCGACGGAATCCGTTTTCCGTCAAAAAACTTCACAATATCAATTTCTTTTGCATTTATTTTATTCATCCGTTTTCGACGGAATTTGTTTTCCATCGAAAAACTTCACAAAATCAATTTCTTTTGCATTTATTTTATTCATCCGTTTTCGACGGAATACATTTTTCGTCAAAAATCTTCGACGGAATCCTTTTTTCGTCGAAAAACTTCATAAAATCAATTTCTTTTGCATTTATTTTATTCATCCATTTTCGACGGAATTCATTCTCCGTCAAAAATCTTCGACGAAATCTATTTTCCGTCGAAAAACTTCACAAAATCAATTTCTTTTGCATTTATTTTATTCATCCGTTTTTTACGGAATTCATTTTCTGTCAAAAATCTTCGACGGAATCCATTTTCCATCAAAAATCTTCTACGAAATTCATTTTCCGTCGAAAAACTTCAAAAAATCAATTTCTTTTGCATTTATTTTATTAATCCGTTTTCGACGCAATTCTTTTTCCGTCGAAAAACTTCACAAAATCAATTTCTTTTGCATTTATTTTATTCATCCATTTTCGGCGGAATACATTTTCCGTCCAAAATCTTCGACAGAATCCATTTTCCGTCGAAAAACTTCACAAAATCAATTTCTTTTGCATTTGTTTTATTCATCCGTTTTCGATGGAATTCATTTTCTGTCAAAAATCTTCGACGGAATCCATTTTCCGTCAAAAATCTTCACAAAAACAATTTCTTTTGCATTTATTTTATTCATCCGTTTTCGACGGAATACATTTTTCGTCAAATATGTTCGACTGAATCCATTTTTCATCGAAAAACTTCATAAAATCAATTTCTTCTGCATTTATTTTATTCATCCATTTTCGACGGAATTCATTTTCCGTCAAAAATCTTCGACGCAATCCATTTTCCGTCGAAAAACTTCACAAAATCAATTTCTTTTGCATTTATTTTATTCATCCGTTTTCAAAGGAATTCATTTTCCATCAAAAATCTTCTACGGAATCCATTTTCCGTCGAAAAACTTCATTTTCGACGGAATTCATTTTCCGTGAAAAATCTTCACAAAATCAATTTCTTTTACATTTATTTTATTAATCCATTTTCGACGGAATACATTTTTCGTCGAAAAACTTGATAAAATCAATTTCTTTTGTATTTATTTTATTCATCCATTTTCGACGGAATTCATTTTCCGTCAAAAATCTTCGACGGAATCCATTTTCCGTCGATAAACTTCATAAAATCAATTTCTTTTGCATTTATTTTATTCATCCATTCTCGACGGAATCTGTTTTCCGTCGAAAAACTTCACAAAATCAATTTCTTTTTCATTTATTTTATTCATCCATTTTCGATGGAATTCATTTTCCGTCAAAAATCTTCACAAAATCAATTTCTTTTGCATTTATTTTATTCATCCGTTTTCGACGAAATTTGTTTTCCGTCGAAAAACTTCACAAAATCAATTTCTTTTGCATTTATTTTATTCATCCGTTTTCGACGGAATACATTTTCCGTCAAAAATCTTCGACGAAATCCATTTTTCATCGAAAAACTTCATAAAATCAATTTCTTTTACATTTATTTTATTCATCCATTTTCGACGGAATTCATTTTCCTTCAAAAACCTTCGACGGAATCCTTTTTCCGTCGAAAAACATCACAAAATCAATTTCTTTTGCATTTATTTTATTCATCCATTTTCGACGGAATTCATTTTCCGTCAAAAATCTTCGACGGAATCCATTTTCCATCAAAAATCTTCTACGGGATCCATTTTCCGCCGAAAAACTTCAAAAATCAATTTCTTTTACATTTAATTTATTAATCCATGTTCGACGGAATTCATTCTCCGTACAAATTCATTCATTTTCGACGGAATACATTTTCCGTCGAAAAACTTCACAAAATCAATTTCTTTTGCATTTATTTTATTCATCCATTTTCTACGGAATCCATTTTCCGTCGAAAAATTCACAAAATCAATTTCTTTTGCATTTATTTTATTCAACAGTTTTCGACGGAATACATTTTCAGTCAAAAATCTTCGACGAAATCCATTTTCCGTTGAAAAGCTTCACAAAATCAATTTCTTTTGCATTTATTTTATTCATCCGTTTTCGATGGAATTCATTTTCCGTCAAAAATCTTCGACGGAATCCATTTTCCGTCGGAAAATTTCAAAAAATCAATTTCTTTTGCATTTATTTTATTCATCCGTTTTCGACGAAATCCATATTCCATCAAAAATCTTCGACGAAATCCATTTTCCATCAAAAATCTTCTACGGAATCCATTTTCCGCCGAAAAACTTCAAATAATCAATTTCTTTTGCATTTATTTTATTAATCCGTTTTCGACGAAATTCTTTTTCCGTCGAAAAACTTCACAAAATAATTTCTTTTGCATATATTTTAGTCATCCGTTTTCGACGGAATACATTTTTCGTCAAAAATCTTCGACGGAATCCATTTTGCGTCGAAAAACTTCATAAAATCAATTTCTTTGGCATTTATTTTATTCATCCATTTTCGACGGAATTCATTTTCCGTCAAAAATCTTCGACGGAAACCATTTTCCGTCGAAAAACTTCACAAAATCAATTTCTTTTGCATTTATTTTATTCATCCGTTTTCGACGGAATTAATTTTCCGTCCGTCGAAAAATCTTCACAAAATCAATATCTTTTGCATTTATTTTATTAATCCATTTTCGACGGAATACATTTTTCGTCGAAAAACTTCATAAAATCAATTTCTTTTGCATTTATTTTATTCATCCATTTTCGACGGAATTCATTTTCCGTCCAAAATCTTCGACGGAATCCATTTTCCGTCGAAAAACTTCACAAAATCAATTTCTTTTGCATTTATTTTATTCATCCGTTTTCGATGGAATTCATTTGCCGTTGAAAACTTCACAAAATCAATTTCTTTTGCATTTATTTTATTCATCCGTTTTCGATGGAATTCATTTTCCGTCAAAATCTTCGACGGAATCCATTTTCCGTCAAAAATCTTCTACGGAATCCATTTTCCGTCGAAAAACTTCACAAAATAAATTTCTTTTGCATTTATTTTATTCATCCGTTTTCGACGGAATTTGTTTTCCGTCGAAAAACTTCACAAAATCAATTTCTTTTGCTTTTATTTTATTCATCCGTTTTCGACGGAATTCATTTTCCGTCGAAAAATTCACAAAATCAATTTCTTTTGCATTTATTTTATTCAACAGTTTTCGACGGAATACATTTTCAGTCAAAAATCTTCGACGAAATCCATTTTCCGTTGAAAAGCTTCACAAAATCAATTTCTTTTGCATTTATTTTATTCATCCGTTTTCGATGGAATTCATTTTCCGTCAAAAATCTTCGACGGAATCCATTTTCCGTCGGAAAATTTCAAAAAATCAATTTCTTTTGCATTTATTTTATTCATCCGTTTTCGACGAAATCCATATTCCATCAAAAATCTTCGACGAAATCCATTTTCCATCAAAAATCTTCTACGGAATCCATTTTCCGTCGAAAAACTTCAAATAATCAATTTCTTTTGCATTTATTTTATTAATCCATTTTCGACGAAATTCTTTTTCCGTCGAAAAACTTCACAAAATAATTTCTTTTGCATATATTTTAGTCATCCGTTTTCGACGGAATACATTTTTCGTCAAAAATCTTCGACGGAATCCATTTTGCGTCGAAAAACTTCATAAAATCAATTTCTTTGGCATTTATTTTATTCATCCATTTTCGACGGAATTCATTTTCCGTCAAAAATCTTCGACGGAAACCATTTTCCGTCGAAAAACTTCACAAAATCAATTTCTTTTGCATTTATTTTATTCATCCGTTTTCGACGGAATTAATTTTCCGTTAAAAATCTACACAAAATCAATATCTTTTGCATTTATTTTATTAATCCATTTTCGACGGAATACATGTTTCGTCGAAAAACTTCATAAAATCAATTTCTTTTGCATTTATTTTATTCATCCATTTTCGACGGAATTCATTTTCCGTCCAAAATCTTCGACGGAATCCATTTTCCGTCGAAAAACTTCACAAAATCAATTTCTTTTGCATTTATTTTATTCATCCATTTTCGATGGAATTCATTTTCAGTCGAAAATCGTCACAAAATCAAGTTTCTTTTGCATTTATTTTATTCATCCGTTTTAGATGGAATTCATTTTCCGTCAAAAGTCTTCGACGGAATCCATTTTCCGTCAAAAATCTTCTACGGAATCCATTTTCCGTCGAAAAACTTCACAAAATAAATTTCTTTTGCATTTATTTTATTCATCCGTTTTCGACGGAATTTGTTTTCCGTCGAAAAACTTCACAAAATCAATTTCTTTTGCTTTTATTTTATTCATCCGTTTTCGACGGAATTCATTTTTCGTCAAAAATCTTCGACGGAATCCTTTTTTCGTCGAAAAACTTCATAAAATCAATTTCTTTTGCATTTATTTTATTCATCCATTTTCGACGGAATTCATTTTCCGTCAAAAATCTTCGACGAAATCTATTTTCCGTCGAAAAACTTCACAAAATCAATTTCTTTTGCTTTTATTTTATTCATCCGTTTTCGACGGAATTCATTTTATGTCAAAAATCTTCGACGGAATCCATTTTCCATCAAAAATCTTCTACGAAATTCATTTTCCTTTCGAAAAACTTCAAAATTCATTTTCAAAAACTTCAAAAAATCAATTTCTTTTGCATTTATTTTATTAATCCGTTTTCGACGCAATTCTTTTTCCGTCAAAAAACATCACAAAATCAATTTCTTTTGCATTTATTTTATTCATCCGTTTTCGGCGGAATACATTTTCCGTCCAAAATCTTCGACCGAATCCATTTTCCGTCGAAAAACTTCACAAAATCAATTTCTTTTGCATTTATTTTATTCATCCGTTTTCGGTGGAATTCATTTTCCGTCAAAAATCTTCGACGGAATCCATTTTCCGTCGAAAATCTTCACAAAAACAATTTCTTTTGCATTTATTTTATTCATCCATTTTCGACGGAATTTGTTTTTCGTCGAAAAACTTCACAAAATCAATTCCTTTTGCATTTATTTTATTCATCCGTTTCCGACGGAATACATTTTTCGTCAAAAATGTTCGATGGAATCCATTTTTCATCGAACAACTTCATAAAATCAATTTCTTTTGCATTTATTTTATTCATCCAATTTCGACGGAATTCATTTTCCGTCAAAAATCTTCGATAGAATACATTTTTCGTCGAAAAACTTCATAAAATCAATTTCTTTTGCATTTATTTTATTCATCCATTCTCGACGGAATCCGTTTTCCGTCGAAAAAACTTCACAAAATCAATTTCTTTTTCAATTATTTTATTCATCCATTTTCGACGGTATTCGTTTTCCGTCCAAAATCTTCGACGGAATCCATTTTCCGTCGAAAAACTTCACAAAATCAATTTCTTTTGCATTTATGTTATTCATCCGTTTTCGACGGAATTCATTTTCTGTCAAAAATCTTCGACGGAATCCATTTTCCATCAAAAATCTTCTACGAAATCCATTTTCCGTCAAAAAACTTCAAAAAATCAATTTCTTTTGCATTTATTTTATTCATCCGTTTTCGACGGAATTCATTTTCCGTTAAAAATCTTCAAAAAATCAATTTCTTTTACATTTATTTTATTAATCCATGTTCGACGGAATTCATTTTCCGTTGAAAAACTTCACAAAATAAATTTCTTTTGCATTAATTTAATTCATTCATTTTCGACGGAATACATTTTCCGTCAAAAATCTTAGACGTAATCCATTTTCCGTCGAAAAACTTCACAAAATCAATTTCTTTTGCATTTATTTTATTCATCCATTTTCTACGGAATCCATTTTCCGTCGAAAAACTTCACAAAATCAATTTCTTTTGCATTTATTTTATTCAACCGTTTTCGACGGAATACATTTTCAGTCAAAAATCTTCGACGAAATCCATTTTCCGTTGAAAAGCTTCACAAAATCCATTTCTTTTGCATTTATTTTATTAATCCGTTTTCGACGAAATTCTTTTTCCGTCGAAAAACTTCACAAAATAATTTCTTTTGCATATATTTTAGTCATCCGTTTTCGACGGAATACATTTTTCCTCAAAAATCTTCGACGGAATCCATTTTTCGTCGAAAAACTTCATAAAATCAATTTCTTTGGCATTTATTTTATTCATCCATTTTCGACGGAATTCATTTTCCGTCAAAAATCGTCGACGGAAACCATTTTCCGTCGAAAAACTTCACAAAATCAATTTCTTTTGCATTTATTTTATTCATCCGTTTTCGACGGAATTCATTTTCCGTTAAAAATCTTCACAAAATCAATATCTTTTGCATTTATTTTATTAATCCGTTTTCGACGGAATACATTTTTCGTCGAAAAACTTCATAAAATCAATTTCTTTTGCATTTATTTTATTCATCCATTTTCGACGGAATTCATTTTCCGTCCAAAATCTTCGACGGAATCCATTTTCCGTCAAAAAACTTCACAAAATCAATTTCTTTTGCATTTATTTTATTCATCCATTTTCGACGGAATTCATTTTCCGTCAAAAATCTTCGACGGAATCCATTTTCCATCAAAAATCTTCAATCCATTTTCCGCCGAAAAACTTCAAAAAATCAATTTCTTTTACATTTAATTTATTAATCCATGTTCGACGGAATTCATTTTCCGTTGAAAAACTTCCCAAAATAAATTTCTTTTGCATTAATTTAATTCATTCATTTTCGACGGAATACATTTTCCGTCGAAAAACTTCACAAAATCAATTTCTTTTGCATTTATTTTATTCATCCATTTTCTACGGAATCCATTTTCCGTCGAAAAATTCACAAAATCAATTTCTTTTGCATTTATTTTATTCAACAGTTTTCGACGGAATACATTTTCAGTCAAAAATCTTCGACGAAATCCATTTTCCGTTGAAAAGCTTCACAAAATCAATTTCTTTTGCATTTATTTTATTCATCCGTTTTCGATGGAATTCATTTTCCGTCAAAAATCTTCGACGGAATCCATTTTCCGTCGGAAAATTTCAAAAAATCAATTTCTTTTGCATTTATTTTATTCATCCGTTTTCGACGAAATCCATATTCCATCAAAAATCTTCGACGAAATCCATTTTCCATCAAAAATCTTCTACGGAATCCATTTTCCGTCGAAAAACTTCAAATAATCAATTTCTTTTGCATTTATTTTATTAATCCATTTTCGACGAAATTCTTTTTCCGTCGAAAAACTTCACAAAATAATTTCTTTTGCATATATTTTAGTCATCCGTTTTCGACGGAATACATTTTTCGTCAAAAATCTTCGACGGAATCCATTTTGCGTCGAAAAACTTCATAAAATCAATTTCTTTGGCATTTATTTTATTCATCCATTTTCGACGGAATTCATTTTCCGTCAAAAATCTTCGACGGAAACCATTTTCCGTCGAAAAACTTCACAAAATCAATTTCTTTTGCATTTATTTTATTCATCCGTTTTCGACGGAATCCATTTTTAGTCGAAAAACTTCATAAAATCAATATCTTTTGCATTTATTTTATTAATCCATTTTCGACGGAATACATGTTTCGTCGAAAAACTTCATAAAATCAATTTCTTTTGCATTTATTTTATTCATCCATTTTCGACGGAATTCATTTTCCGTCCAAAATCTTCGACGGAATCCATTTTCCGTCGAAAAACTTCACAAAATCAATTTCTTTTGCATTTATTTTATTCATCCGTTTTAGATGGAATTCATTTTCAGTCGAAAATCGTCACAAAATCAAGTTTCTTTTGCATTTATTTTATTCATCCGTTTTAGATGGAATTCATTTTCCGTCAAAAGTCTTCGACGGAATCCATTTTCCGTCAAAAATCTTCTACGGAATCCATTTTCCATCGAAAAACTTCACAAAATAAATTTCTTTTGCATTTATTTTATTCATCCGTTTTCGACGGAATTTGTTTTCCGTCGAAAAACTTCACAAAATCAATTTCTTTTGCTTTTATTTTATTCATCCGTTTTCGACGGAATTCATTTTTCGTCAAAAATCTTCGACGGAATCCTTTTTTCGTCGAAAAACTTCATAAAATCAATTTCTTTTGCATTTATTTTATTCATCCATTTTCGACGGAATTCATTTTCCGTCAAAAATCTTCGACGAAATCTATTTTCCGTCGAAAAACTTCACAAAATCAATTTCTTTTGCTTTTATTTTATTCATCCGTTTTCGACGGAATTCATTTTATGTCAAAAATCTTCGACGGAATCCATTTTCCATCAAAAATCTTCTACGAAATTCATTTTCCGTCGAAAAACTTCAAAAAATCAATTTCTTTTGCATTTATTTTATTAATCCATTTTCGACGCAATTCTTTTTCCGTCAAAAAACATCACAAAATCAATTTCTTTTGCATTTATTTTATTCATCCGTTTTCGGCGGAATACATTTTCCGTCCAAAATCTTCGACCGAATCCATTTTCCGTCGAAAAACTTCACAAAATCAATTTCTTTTGCATTTATTTTATTCATCCGTTTTCGGTGGAATTCATTTTCCGTCAAAAATCTTCGACGGAATCCATTTTCCGTCGAAAATCTTCACAAAAACAATTTCTTTTGCATTTATTTTATTCATCCATTTTCGACGGAATTTGTTTTCCGTCGAAAAACTTCACAAAATCAATTCCTTTTGCATTTATTTTATTCATCCGTTTCCGACGGAATACATTTTTCGTCAAAAATGTTCGATGGAATCCATTTTTCATCGAACAACTTCATAAAATCAATTTCTTATGCATTTATTTTATTCATCCAATTTCGACGGAATTCATTTTCCGTCAAAAATCTTCGACGGAATCCATTTTCCGTCGAAAAACTTCACAAAATCAATTTCTTTTGCATTTATTTTATTCATCCATTCTCGACGGAATCCGTTTTCCGTCGAAAAAACTTCACAAAATCAATTTCTTTTTCAATTATTTTATTCATCCATTTTCGACGGTATTCGTTTTCCGTCCAAAATCTTCGACGGAATCCATTTTCCGTCGAAAAACTTCACAAAATCAATTTCTTTTGCATTTATGTTATTCATCCGTTTTCGACGGAATTCATTTTCTGTCAAAAATCTTCGACGGAATCCATTTTCCATCAAAAATCTTCTACGAAATCCATTTTCCGTCAAAAAACTTCAAAAAATCAATTTCTTTTGCATTTATTTTATTCATCCGTTTTCGACGGAATTCATTTTCCGTTAAAAATCTTCAAAAAATCAATTTCTTTTACATTTATTTTATTAATCCATGTTCGACGGAATTCATTTTCTGTTGAAAAACTTCACAAAATAAATTTCTTTTGGATTAATTTAATTCATTCATTTTCGACGGAATACATTTTCCGTCAAAAATCTTAGACGTAATCCATTTTCCGTCGAAAAACTTCACAAAATCAATTTCTTTTGCATTTATTTTATTCATCCATTTTCTACGGAATCCATTTTCCGTCGAAAAACTTCACAAAATCAATTTCTTTTGCATTTATTTTATTCAACCGTTTTCGACGGAATACATTTTCAGTCAAAAATCTTCGACGAAATCCATTTTCCGTTGAAAAGCTTCACAAAATCAATTTCTTTTGCATTTATTTTATTAATCCGTTTTCGACATAATTCTTTTTCCGTCGAAAAACTTCACAAAATAATTTCTTTTGCATATATTTTAGTCATCCGTTTTCGACGGAATACATTTTTCCTCAAAAATCTTCGACGGAATCCATTTTTCGTCGAAAAACTTCATAAAATCAATTTCTTTGGCATTTATTTTATTCATCCATTTTCGACGGAATTCATTTTCCGTCAAAAATCGTCGACGGAAACCATTTTCCGTCGAAAAACTTCACAAAATCAATTTCTTTTGCATTTATTTTATTCATCCGTTTTCGACGGAATTCATTTTCCGTTAAAAATCTTCACAAAATCAATATCTTTTGCATTTATTTTATTAATCCGTTTTCGACGGAATACATTTTTCGTCGAAAAACTTCATAAAATCAATTTCTTTTGCATTTATTTTATTCATCCATTTTCGACGGAATTCATTTTCCGTCCAAAATCTTCGACGGAATCCATTTTCCGTCAAAAAACTTCACAAAATCAATTTCTTTTGCATTTATTTTATTCATCCATTTTCGACGGAATTCATTTTCCGTCAAAAATCTTCGACGGAATCCATTTTCCATCAAAAATCTTCTACGGGATCCATTTTCCGCCGAAAAACTTCAAAAAATCAATTTCTTTTACATTTAATTTATTAATCCATGTTCGACGGAATTCATTTTCCGTTGAAAAACTTCACAAAATAAATTTCTTTTGCATTAATTTAATTCATTCATTTTCGACGGAATACATTTTCCGTCGAAAAACTTCACAAAATCAATTTCTTTTGCATTTATTTTATTCATCCATTTTCTACGGAATCCATTTTCCGTCGAAAAATTCACAAAATCAATTTCTTTTGCATTTATTTTATTCAACAGTTTTCGACGGAATACATTTTCAGTCAAAAATCTTCGACGAAATCCATTTTCCGTTGAAAAGCTTCACAAAATCAATTTCTTTTGCATTTATTTTATTCATCCGTTTTTGATGGAATTCATTTTCCGTCAAAAATCTTCGACGGAATCCATTTTCCGTCGGAAAATTTCAAAAAATCAATTTCTTTTGCATTTATTTTATTCATCCGTTTTCGACGAAATCCATATTCCATCAAAAATCTTCGACGAAATCCATTTTCCATCAAAAATCTTCTACGGAATCCATTTTCCGTCGAAAAACTTCAAATAATCAATTTCTTTTGCATTTATTTTATTAATCCGTTTTCGACGAAATTCTTTTTCCGTCGAAAAACTTCACAAAATAATTTCTTTTGCATATATTTTAGTCATCCGTTTTCGACGGAATACATTTTTCGTCAAAAATCTTCGACGGAATCCATTTTGCGTCGAAAAACTTCATAAAATCAATTTCTTTGGCATTTATTTTATTCATCCATTTTCGACGGAATTCATTTTCCGTCAAAAATCTTCGACGGAAACCATTTTCCGTCGAAAAACTTCACAAAATCAATTTCTTTTGCATTTATTTTATTCATCCGTTTTCGACGGAATTAATTTTCCGTTAAAAATCTACACAAAATCAATATCTTTTGCATTTATTTTATTAATCCATTTTCGACGGAATACATTTTTCGTCGAAAAACTTCACAAAATCAATTTCTTTTGCATTTATTTTATTCATCCATTTTCGACGGAATTCATTTTCCGTCCAAAATCTTCGACGGAATCCATTTTCCGTCGAAAAACTTCACAAAATCAAGTTTCTTTTGCATTTATTTTATTCATCCGTTTTAGATGGAATTCATTTTCAGTCGAAAATCGTCACAAAATCAAGTTTCTTTTGCATTTATTTTATTCATCCGTTTTAGATGGAATTCATTTTCCGTCAAAAGTCTTCGACGGAATCCATTTTCCGTCAAAAATCTTCTACGGAATCCATTTTCCGTCGAAAAAATTCACAAAATAAATTTCTTTTGCATTTATTTTATTCATCCGTTTTCGACGGAATTTGTTTTCCTTCGAAAAACTTCACAAAATCAATTTCTTTTGCTTTTATTTTATTCATCCGTTTTCGACGGAATTCATTTTTCGTCAAAAATCTTCGACGGAATCCTTTTTTCGTCGAAAAACTTCATAAAATCAATTTCTTTTGCATTTATTTTATTCATCCATTTTCGACGGAATTCATTTTCCGTCAAAAATCTTCGACGAAATCTATTTTCCGTCGAAAAACTTCACAAAATCAATTTCTTTTGCATTTATTTTATTCATCCGTTTTCGACGGAATTCATTTTCTGTCAAAAATCTTCGACGGAATCCATTTTCCATCAAAAATCTTCTACGAAATTCATTTTCCGTCGAAAAACTTCAAAAAACCAATTTCTTTTGCATTTATTTTATTAATACGTTTTCGACGCAATTCTTTTTCCGTCGAAAAACATCACAAAATCAATTTCTTTTGCATTTATTTTATTCATCCGTTTTCGGCGGAATACATTTTCCGTCCAAAATCTTCGACCGAATCCATTTTCCGTCGAAAAACTTCACAAAATCAATTTCTTTTGCATTTATTTTATTCATCCGTTTTCGGTGGAATTCATTTTCCGTCAAAAATCTTCGACGGAATCCATTTTCCGTCAAAAATCTTCACAAAACAATTTCTTTTGCATTTATTTTATTCATCCATTTTCGACGGAATTTGTTTTCCGTCGAAAAACTTCACAAAATCAATTCCTTTTGCATTTATTTTATTCATCCGTTTCCGACGGAATACATTTTTCGTCAAAAATGTTCGATGGAATCCATTTTTCATCGAACAACTTCATAAAATCAATTTCTTATGCATTTATTTTATTCATCCAATTTCGACGGAATTCATTTTCCGTCAAAAATCTTCGACGGAATCCATTTTCCGTCGAAAAACTTCACAAAATCAATTTCTTTTGCATTTATTTTATTCATCCATTCTCGACGGAATCCGTTTTCCGTCGAAAAAACTTCACAAAATCAATTTCTTTTTCAATTATTTTATTCATCCATTTTCGACGGTATTCGTTTTCCGTCCAAAACCTTCGACGGAATCCATTTTCCATCGAAAAACTTCACAAAATCAATTTCTTTTGCATTTATGTTATTCATCCGTTTTCGACGGAATTCATTTTCTGTCAAAAATCTTCGACGGAATCCATTTTCCATCAAAAATCTTCTACGAAATCCATTTTCCGTCAAAAAACTTCAAAAAATCAATTTCTTTTGCATTTATTTTATTCATCCGTTTTCGACGGAATTCATTTTCCGTTAAAAATCTTCAAAAAATCAATTTCTTTTACATTTATTTTAGTAATCCATGTTCGACGGAATTCATTTTCCGTTGAAAAACTTCACAAAATAAATTTCTTTTGCATTAATTTAATTCATTCATTTTCGACGGAATACATTTTCCGTCAAAAATCTTAGACGTAATCCATTTTCCATCGAAAAACTTCACAAAATCAATTTCTTTTGCATTTATTTTATTCATCCATTTTCTACGGAATCCATTTTCCGTCGAAAAACTTCACAAAATCAATTTCTTTTGCATTTATTTTATTCAACCGTTTTCGACGGAATACATTTTCAGTCAAAAATCTTCGACGAAATCCATTTTCCGTTGAAAAGCTTCACAAAATCAATTTCTTTTGCATTTATTTTATTAATCCGTTTTCGACGAAATTCTTTTTCCGTCGAAAAACTTCACAAAATAATTTCTTTTGCATATATTTTAGTCATCCGTTTTCGACGGAATACATTTTTCCTCAAAAATCTTCGACGGAATCCATTTTTCGTCGAAAAACTTCATAAAATCAATTTCTTTGGCATTTATTTTATTCATCCATTTTGGAAACCATTTTCCGTCGAAAAACTTCACAAAATCAATTTCTTTTGCATTTATTTTATTCATCCGTTTTCGACGGAATTCATTTTCCGTTAAAAATCTTCACAAAATCAATATCTTTTGCATTTATTTTATTCATCCGTTTTCGACGGAATATATTTTTCGTCGAAAAACTTCATAAAATCAATTTCTTTTGCATTTATTTTATTCATCCATTTTCGACGGAATTCATTTTCGTCCAAAATCTTCGACGGAATCCATTTTCCGTCGAAAAACTTCACAAAATCAATTTCTTTTGCATTTATTTTATTCATCCATTTTCGATGGAATTCATTTTCCGTCAAAAATCTTCGATGGAATCAATTTTTCGTCGAAAAACTGAATAAAATAAATTTCTTTTGCATTTATTTTATTCATCCATTTTCGACGGAATTCATTTTCCGTCAAAAATCTTTTACGGAATCCATTTTTGTTCGAAAAGCTTCACAAAATCAATTTCTATTGCATTTATTTTATTCATCCATTTTCGACGGAATACATTTTCCGTCGAAAAACTTCACAAAATCAATTTCTTTTGCATTTATTTTATTCATCCATTTTCTACGGAATCCATTTTCCGTCGAAAAATTCACAAAATCAATTTCTTTTGCATTTATTTTATTCAACAGTTTTCGACGGAATACATTTTCAGTCAAAAATCTTCGACGAAATCCATTTTCCGTTGAAAAGCTTCACAAAATCAATTTCTTTTGCATTTATTTTATTCATCCATTTTCGATGGAATTCATTTTCCGTCAAAAATCTTCGACGGAATCCATTTTCCGTCGGAAAATTTCACAAAATCAATTTCTTTTGCATTTATTTTATTCATCCGTTTTCGACGAAATCCATATTCCATCAAAAATCTTCGACGAAATCCATTTTCCATCAAAAATCTTCTACGGAATCCATTTTCCGTCGAAAAACTTCAAATAATCAATTTCTTTTGCATTTATTTTATTAATCCATTTTCGACGAAATTCTTTTTCCGTCGAAAAACTTCACAAAATAATTTCTTTTGCATATATTTTAGTCATCCGTTTTCGACGGAATACATTTTTAGTCAAAAATCTTCGACGGAATCCATTTTGCGTCGAAAAACTTCATAAAATCAATTTCTTTGGCATTTATTTTATTCATCCATTTTCGACGGAATTCATTTTCCGTCAAAAATCTTCGACGGAAACCATTTTCCGTCGAAAAACTTCACAAAATCAATTTCTTTTGCATTTATTTTATTCATCCATTTTCGACGGAATTAATTTTCCGTTAAAAATCTACACAAAATCAATATCTTTTGCATTTATTTTATTAATCCATTTTCGACGGAATACATGTTTCGTCGAAAAACTTCATAAAATCAATTTCTTTTGCATTTATTTTATTCATCCATTTTCGACGGAATTCATTTTCCGTCCAAAATCTTCGGCGGAATCCATTTTCCGTCGAAAAACTTCACAAAATCAATTTCTTTTGCATTTATTTTATTCATCCATTTTCGATGGAATTCATTTTCCGTCAAAAATCTTCGACGAAATCCATTTTCTGTCCAATATCTTCTACGGAATCCATTTTCCGTCGAAAAACTTCACAAAATCAATTTCTTTTGGTTTTATTTTATTCATCTGTTTTCGACGGAATTTGTTTTCCGTCGAAAAACTTCTCAAAATCAATTTCTTTTGCATTTATTTTATTCATCCATTTTCGACGGAATTCATTTTCCGTCCAAAATCTTCGACGCAATCTATTTTCCGTCAAAAAACTTCACAAAATCAATTTCTTTTGCATTTATTTTATTCATCCGTTTTCGACGGAATTCATTTTCTGTCAAAAATCTTCGACGGAATCCATTTTCCATTAAAAATCTTCTACGAAATTCATTTTCCGTCGAAAAACTTCAAAAAATCAATTTCTTTTGCATTTATTTTATTAATCCGTTTTCGACGCAATTCTTTTTCCGTCGAAAAACATCACAAAATCAATTTCTTTTGCATTTATTTTATTCATCCGTTTTCGGCGGAATACATTTTCCGTCCAAAATCTTCGATCGAATCCATTTTCCGTCGAAAAACTTCACAAAATCAATTTCTTTTGCATTTATTTTATTCATCCGTTTTCGATGGAATTCATTTTCCGTCAAAAATCTTCGACGGAATCCATTTTCCGTCGAAAATCTTCACAAAAACAATTTCTTTTGCATTTATTTTATTCATCCATTTTCGACGGAATTTGTTTTCCGTCGAAAAACTTCACAAAATCAATTCCTTTTGCATTTATTTTATTCATCCGTTTCCGACGGAATACATTTTTCGTCAAAAATGTTCGACGGAATCCATTTTTCATCGAAAACTTCATAAAATCAATTTCTTATGCATTTATTTTATTCATCCATTTTCGACGGAATTCATTTTCCGTCCAAAATCTTCGACGGAATCCATTTTCCGTCGAAAAACTTCACAAAATCAATTTCTTTTGCATTTATTTTATTCATCCATTTTCGATGGAATTCATTTTCCGTCAAAAATCTTCGACGGAATCCATTTTCCGTCAAAAATCTTCTACGGAATCCATTTTCCGTCGAAAAACTTCACAAAATCAATTTCTTTTGGATTTATTTTATTCATCTGTTTTCGACGGAATTTGTTTTCCGTCGAAAAACTTCTCAAAATCAATTTCTTTTGCATTAATTTAATTCATCCATTTTCGATGGAATACATTTTCCGTCCAAAATCTTCGACGGAATCCATTTTCCGTCGAAAAAATTCACAAAACCAATTTCTTTTGCATTTATTTTATTCATCCATTTTCGACGGAATCCGTTTTCAGTCAAAAATCGTCACAAAATCAATTTCTTTTGCATTTATTTTATTCATCCGTTTTCGATGGAATTCATTTTCCGTCAAAAGTCTTCGACGGAATCCATTTTCCGTCAAAAATCTTCTACGGAATCCATTTTCCGTCGAAAAACTTCACAAAATAAATTTCTTTTGCATTTATTTTATTCATCCGTTTTCGACGGAATTTGTTTACCGTCGAAAAACTTCAGAAAATCAATTTCTTTTGCATTTATTTTATTCATCCATTTTCGATGGAATTCATTTTTCGTCAAAAATCTTCGACGGAATCCTTTTTTCGTCGAAAATCTTCAAAAAATCAATTTCTTTTACATTTATTTTATTAATCCATGTTCGACGGAATTCATTTTCTGTTGAAAAACTTCACAAAATAAATTTCTTTTGGATTAATTTAATTCATTCATTTTCGACGGAATACATTTTCCGTCAAAAATCTTAGACGTAATCCATTTTCCGTCGAAAAACTTCACAAAATCAATTTCTTTTGCATTTATTTTATTCATCCATTTTCTACGGAATCCATTTTCCGTCGAAAAACTTCACAAAATCAATTTCTTTTGCATTTATTTTATTCAACCGTTTTCGACGGAATACATTTTCAGTCAAAAATCTTCGACGAAATCCATTTTCCGTTGAAAAGCTTCACAAAATCAATTTCTTTTGCATTTATTTTATTAATCCGTTTTCGAAAATTCTTTTTCCGTCGAAAAACTTCACAAAATAATTTCTTTTGCATATATTTTAGTCATCCGTTTTCGACGGAATACATTTTTCCTCAAAAATCTTCGACGGAATCCATTTTTCGTCGAAAAACTTCATAAAATCAATTTCTTTGGCATTTATTTTATTCATCCATTTTCGACGGAATTCCTTTTCCGTCAAAAATCGTCGACGGAAACCATTTTCCGTCGAAAAACTTCACAAAATCAATTTCTTTTGCATTTATTTTATTCATCCGTTTTCGGCGGAATACATTTTCCGTCCAAAATCTTCGACCGAATCCATTTTCCGTCGAAAAACTTCACAAAAACAATTTCTTTTGCATTTATTTTATTCATCCATTTTCGACGGAATTCATTTTCCGTCAAAAACTTCACAAAATCAATTCCTTTTGCATTTATTTTATTCATCCGTTTCCGACGGAATACATTTTTCGTCAAAAATGTTCGACGGAATCCATTTTTCATCGAAAAACTTCATAAAATCAATTTCTTATGCATTTATTTTATTCATCCAATTTCGACGGAATTCATTTTCCGTCAAAAATCTTCGACGGAATCCATTTTCCGTCGAAAAACTTCACAAAATCAATTTCTTTTGCATTTATTTTATTCATCCATTCTCGACGGAATCCGTTTTCCGTCGAAAAACTTCACAAAATCAATTTCTTTTTCAATTATTTTATTCATCCATTTTCGACGGTATTCGTTTTCCGTCCAAAATCTTCGACGGAATCCATTTTCCGTCGAAAAACTTCACAAAATCAATTTCTTTTGCATTTATGTTATTCATCCGTTTTCGACGGAATTCATTTTCTGTCAAAAATCTTCGACGGAATCCATTTTCCATCAAAAATCTTCTACGAAATCCATTTTCCGTCAAAAAACTTCAAAAAATCAATTTCTTTTGCATTTATTTTATTCATCCGTTTTCGACGGAATTCATTTTCCGTTAAAAATCTTCAAAAAATCAATTTCTTTTACATTTATTTTATTAATCCATGTTCGACGGAATTCATTTTCTGTTGAAAAACTTCACAAAATAAATTTCTTTTGGATTAATTTAATTCATTCATTTTCGACGGAATACATTTTCCGTCAAAAATCTTAGACGTAATCCATTTTCCGTCGAAAAACTTCACAAAATCAATTTCTTTTGCATTTATTTTATTCATCCATTTTCTACGGAATCCATTTTCCGTCGAAAAACTTCACAAAATCAATTTCTTTTGCATTTATTTTATTCAACCGTTTTCGACGGAATACATTTTCAGTCAAAAATCTTCGACGAAATCCATTTTCCGTTGAAAAGCTTCACAAAATCAATTTCTTTTGCATTTATTTTATTAATCCGTTTTCGACGAAATTCTTTTTCCGTCGAAAAACTTCACAAAATAATTTCTTTTGCATATATTTTAGTCATCCGTTTTCGACGGAATACATTTTTCCTCAAAAATCTTCGACGGAATCCATTTTTCGTCGAAAAACTTCATAAAATCAATTTCTTTGGCATTTATTTTATTCATCCTTTTTCGACGGAATTCGACGGAAACCATTTTCCGTCGAAAAACTTCACAAAATCAATTTCTTTTGCATTTATTTTATTCATCCGTTTTCGACGGAATACATTTTCGTCCAAAATCTTCTAAGGAAACCATTTTCCGTCGAAAAACTTCACAAAATCAATTTCTTTTGCATTTATTTTATTCATCCGTTTTCGACGGAATACATTTTCCGTCAAAAATCTTCGACCGAATCCATTTTCCGTCGAAAAACTTCACAAAAACAATTTCTTTTGCATTTATTTTATTCATCCATTTTCGACGGAATTCATTTTCCGTCAAAAACTTCACAAAATCAATTCCTTTTGCATTTATTTTATTCATCCGTTTCCGACGGAATACATTTTTCGTCAAAAATGTTCGACGGAATCCATTTTTCATCGAAAAACTTCATAAAATCAATTTCTTATGCATTTATTTTATTCATCCAATTTCGACGGAATTCATTTTCCGTCAAAAATCTTCGACGGAATCCATTTTCCGTCGAAAAACTTCACAAAATCAATTTCTTTTGCATTTATTTTATTCATCCATTCTCGACGGAATCCGTTTTCCGTCGAAAAACATCTCAAAATCAATTTCTTTTTCAATTATTTTATTCATCCATTTTCGACGGTATTCGTTTTCCGTCCAAAATCTTCGACGGAATCCATTTTCCGTCAAAAAACTTCACAAAATCAATTTCTTTTGCATTTATGTTATTCATCCGTTTTCGACGGAATTCATTTTCTGTCAAAAATCTTCGACGGAATCCATTTTCCATCAAAAATCTTCTACGAAATCCATTTTCCGTCAAAAAACTTCAAAAAATCAATTTCTTTTGCATTTATTTTATTCATCCGTTTTCGACGGAATTCATTTTCCGTTAAAAATCTTCAAAAAATCAATTTCTTTTACATTTATTTTATTAATCCATGTTCGACGGAATTCATTTTCTGTTGAAAAACTTCACAAAATAAATTTCTTTTGGATTAATTTAATTCATTCATTTTCGACGGAATACATTTTCCGTCAAAAATCTTAGACGTAATCCATTTTCCGTCGAAAAACTTCACAAAATCAATTTCTTTTGCATTTATTTTATTCATCCATTTTCTACGGAATCCATTTTCCGTCGAAAAACTTCACAAAATCAATTTCTTTTGCATTTATTTTATTCAACCGTTTTCGATGGAATACATTTTCCGTCAAAAATCTTCGACGGAATCCATTTTCCGTCGAAAAACTTCACAAAAACAATTTCTTTTGCATTTATTTTATTCTTCCATTTTCGACGGAATCCGTTTTCAGTTGAAAATCGTCACAAAATCAATTTCTTTTGCATTTATTTTATTCATCCGTTTTTGATGGAATTCATTTTCCGTCAAAAGTCTTCGACGGAATCCATTTTCCGTCAAAAATCTTCTACGGAATCCAAATCCATTTTCCGTCGAAAAACTTCACAAAATCAATTTCTTTTGCATTTATTTTATTCAACCGTTTTCGACGGAATACATTTTTCGTCAAAAATCTTCGACGGAATCCTTTTTTCGTCGAAAATCTTCAAAAAATCAATTTCTTTTACATTTATTTTATTAATCCATGTTCGACGGAATTCATTTTCTGTTGAAAAACTTCACAAAATAAATTTCTTTTGCATTAATTTAATTCATTCATTTTCGACGGAATACATTTTCCGTCAAAAATCTTAGACGTAATCCATTTTCCGTCGAAAAACTTCACAAAATCAATTTCTTTTGCATTTATTTTATTCATCCATTTTCTACGGAATCCATTTTCCGTCGAAAAACTTCACAAAATCAATTTCTTTTGCATTTATTTTATTCAACCGTTTTCGACGGAATACATTTTTCGTCAAAAATCTTCGACGAAATCCATTTTCCGTTGAAAAGCTTCACAAAATCAATTTCTTTTGCATTTATTTTATTAATCCGTTTTCGACGAAATTCTTTTTCCGTCGAAAAACTTCACAAAATAATTTCTTTTGCATATATTTTAGTCATCCGTTTTCGACGGAATACATTTTTCGTCAAAAATCTTCGACGGAATCCATTTTTCGTCGAAAAACTTCATAAAATCAATTTCTTTGGCATTTATTTTATTCATCCATTTTCGACGGAATTCATTTTCCGTCAAAAATTTTCGACGGAAACCATTTTCCGTCGAAAAACTTCACAAAATCAATTTCTTTTGCATTTATTTTATTCATCCGTTTTCGGCGGAATACATTTTCCGTCCAAAATCTTCGACCGAATCCATTTTCCGTCGAAAAACTTCACAAAATCAATTTCTTTTGCATTTATTTTATTCATCCGTTTTCGATGGAATTCATTTTCCGTCAAAAATCTTCGACGGAATCCATTTTCCGTCGAAAATCTTCACAAAAACAATTTCTTTTGCATTTATTTTATTCATCCATTTTCGACGGAATTTGTTTTCCGTCGAAAAACTTCACAAAATCAATTCCTTTTGCATTTATTTTATTCATCCGTTTCCGACGGAATACATTTTTCGTCAAAAATGTTCGACGGAATCCATTTTTCATCGAAAAACTTCATAAAATCAATTTCTTATGCATTTATTTTATTCATCCAATTTCGACGGAATTCATTTTCCGTCAAAAATCTTCGACGGAATCAATTTTCCGTCGAAAATCTTCACAAAATCAATTTCTTTTGCATTTATTTTATTCATCCATTCTCGACGGAATCCGTTTTCCGTCGAAAAACATCTCAAAATCAATTTCTTTTTCAATTATTTTATTCATCCATTTTCGACGGTATTCGTTTTCCGTCCAAAATCTTCGACGGAATCCATTTTCCGTCGAAAAACTTCACAAAATCAATTTCTTTTGCATTTATGTTATTCATCCGTTTTCGACGGAATTCATTTTCTGTCAAAAATCTTCGACGGAATCCATTTTCCATCAAAAATCTTCTACGAAATCCATTTTCCGTCAAAAAACTTCAAAAAATCAATTTCTTTTGCATTTATTTTATTCATCTGTTTTCGACGGAATTCATTTTCCGTTAAAAATCTTCAAAAAATCAATTTCTTTTACATTTATTTTATTAATCCATGTTCGACGGAATTCATTTTCTGTTGAAAAACTTCACAAAATAAATTTCTTTTGGATTAATTTAATTCATTCATTTTCGACGGAATACATTTTCCGTCAAAAATCTTAGACGTAATCCATTTTCCGTCGAAAAACTTCACAAAATCAATTTCTTTTGCATTTATTTTATTCATCCATTTTCTACGGAATCCATTTTCCGTCGAAAAACTTCACAAAATCAATTTCTTTTGCATTTATTTTATTCAACCGTTTTCGATGGAATACATTTTCCGTCAAAAATCTTCGACGGAATCCATTTTCCGTCGAAAAACTTCACAAAAACAATTTCTTTTGCATTTATTTTATTCTTCCATTTTCGACGGAATCCGTTTTCAGTTGAAAATCGTCACAAAATCAATTTCTTTTGCATTTATTTTATTCATCCGTTTTTGATGGAATTCATTTTCCGTCAAAAGTCTTCGACGGAATCCATTTTCCGTCAAAAATCTTCTACGGAATCCATTTTCCGTCGAAAAACTTCACAAAATCAATTTCTTTTGCATTTATTTTATTCAACCGTTTTCGACGGAATACATTTTCAGTCAAAAATCTTCAAAAATCATTTCTTTTGACGAAATCCATTTTCCGTTGAAAAGCTTCACAAAATCAATTTCTTTTGCATTTATTTTATTAATCCGTTTTCGACGAAATTCTTTTTCCGTCGAAAAACTTCACAAAATAATTTCTTTTGCATATATTTTAGTCATCCGTTTTCGACGGAATACATTTTTCCTCAAAAATCTTCGACGGAATCCATTTTTCGTCGAAAAACTTCATAAAATCAATTTCTTTGGCATTTATTTTATTCATC
The DNA here is from genome assembly GCA_032173675.1 of Gastrolobium villosum. NCBI lineage: Eukaryota > Viridiplantae > Streptophyta > Magnoliopsida > Fabales > Fabaceae > Gastrolobium > Gastrolobium villosum. The sequence goes on from JAVKPL010009270.1 coordinate 27,367, forward strand.
CATTTTCGACGGAATTCATTTTCCGTCAAAAATCATCGACGGAAACCATTTTCCGTCGAAAAACTTCACAAAATCAATTTCTTTTGCATTTATTTTATTCATCCGTTTTCGACGGAATTCATTTTCCGTTAAAAATCTTCACAAAATCAATATCTTTTGCATTTATTTTATTCATCCGTTTTCGACGGAATATATTTTGCGTCGAAAAACTTCATAAAATCAATTTCTTTTGCATTTATTTTATTCATCCATTTTCGACGGAATTCATTTTCCGTCCAAAATCTTCGACGGAATCCATTTTCCGTCGAAAAACTTCACAAAATCAATTTCTTTTGCATTTATTTTATTCATCCATTTTCGATGGAATTCATTTTCCGTCAAAAATCTTCGATGGAATCAATTTTTCGTCGAAAAACTTCATAAAATCAATTTCTTTTGCATTTATTTTATTCATCCATTTTCGACGGAATTCATTTTCCGTCAAAAATCTTTTACGGAATCCATTTTCAGTCGAAAAGCTTCACAAAATCAATTTCTTTTGCATTTGTTTTATTCATCCATTTTCGACGGAATACATTTTCCGTCGAAAAACTTCACAAAATCAATTTCTTTTGCATTTATTTTATTCATCCATTTTCTACGGAATCCATTTTCCGTCGAAAAATTCACAAAATCAATTTCTTTTGCATTTATTTTATTCAACAGTTTTCGACGGAATACATTTTCAGTCAAAAATCTTCGACGAAATCCATTTTCCGTTGAAAAGCTTCACAAAATCAATTTCTTTTGCATTTATTTTATTCATCCATTTTCGATGGAATTCATTTTCCGTCAAAAATCTTCGACGGAATCCATTTTCCGTCGGAAAATTTCACAAAATCAATTTCTTTTGCATTTATTTTATTCATCCGTTTTCGACGAAATCCATATTCCATCAAAAATCTTCGACGAAATCCATTTTCCATCAAAAATCTTCTACGGAATCCATTTTCCGTCGAAAAACTTCAAATAATCAATTTCTTTTGCATTTATTTTATTAATCCGTTTTCGACGAAATTCTTTTTCCGTCGAAAAACGTCACAAAATAATTTCTTTTGCATATATTTTAGTCATCCGTTTTCGACGGAATACATTTTTCGTCAAAAATCTTCGACGGAATCCATTTTGCGTCGAAAAACTTCATAAAATCAATTTCTTTGGCATTTATTTTATTCATCCATTTTCGACGGAATTCATTTTCCGTCAAAAATCTTCGACGGAAACCATTTTCCGTCGAAAAACTTCACAAAATCAATTTCTTTTGCATTTATTTTATTCATCCATTTTCGACGGAATTAATTTTCCGTTAAAAATCTACACAAAATCAATATCTTTTGCATTTATTTTATTAATCCATTTTCGACGGAATACATGTTTCGTCGAAAAACTTCATAAAATCAATTTCTTTTGCATTTATTTTATTCATCCATTTTCGACGGAATTCATTTTCCGTCCAAAATCTTCGACGGAATCCATTTTCCGTCGAAAAACTTCACAAAATCAATTTCTTTTGCATTTATTTTATTCATCCATTTTCGATGGAATTCATTTTCCGTCAAAAATCTTCGACGGAATCCATTTTCCGTCAAAAATCTTCTACGGAATCCATTTTCGTCGAAAAACTTCACAAAATCAATTTCTTTTGGATTTATTTTATTCATCTGTTTTCGACGGAATTCATTTTCCGTCAAAAATCTTTACAAAATCAATTTCTTTTGCATTAATCGAAAATTCATCAAAATAATTTCTTTTGAATTTGTTTTATTAAAAATCTTCGACGGAATCCATTTTCCGTCGAAAAACTTCACAAAACCAATTTCTTTTGCATTTATTTTATTCATCCATTTTCGACGGAATCCGTTTTCAGTCGAAAATCGTCACAAAATCAAGTTTCTTTTGCATTTATTTTATTCATCCGTTTTAGACGGAATCCATTTTCCGTCAAAAATCTTCGACGGAATCCATTTTCCGTCAAAAATCTTCTACGGAATCCATTTTCCGTCGAAAAACTTCACAAAATAAATTTCTTTTGCATTTATTTTATTCATCCGTTTTCGACGGAATTTGTTTACCGTCGAAAAACTTCACAAAATCAATTTCTTTTGCTTTTATTTTATTCATCCGTTTTCGACGGAATTCATTTTTCGTCAAAAATCTTCGACGGAATCCTTTTTTCGTCGAAAATCTTCAAAAAATCAATTTCTTTTACATTTATTTTATTAATCCATGTTCGACGGAATTCATTTTCTGTTGAAAAACTTCACAAAATAAATTTCTTTTGGATTAATTTAATTCATTCATTTTCGACGGAATACATTTTCCGTCAAAAATCTTAGACGTAATCCATTTTCCGTCGAAAAACTTCACAAAATCAATTTCTTTTGCATTTATTTTATTCATCCATTTTCTACGGAATCCATTTTCCGTTGAAAAGCTTCACAAAATCAATTTCTTTTGCATTTATTTTATTAATCCGTTTTCGACGAAATTCTTTTTCCGTCGAAAAACTTCACAAAATAATTTCTTTTGCATATATTTTAGTCATCCGTTTTCGACGGAATACATTTTTCCTCAAAAATCTTCGACGGAATCCATTTTTCGTCAAAAAACTTCATAAAATCAATTTCTTTGGCATTTATTTTATTCATCCATTTTCGACGGAATTCCTTTTCCGTCAAAAATCGTCGACGGAAACCATTTTCCGTCGAAAAACTTCACAAAATCAATTTCTTTTGCATTTATTTTATTCATCCATTTTCGACGGAATTCATTTTCCGTTAAAAATCTTCACAAAATCAATATCTTTTGCATTTATTTTATTAATCCGTTTTCGACGGAATACATTTTTCGTCGAAAAACTTCATAAAATCAATTTCTTTTGCATTTATTTTATTCATCCATTTTCGACGGAATTCATTTTCCGTCCAAAATCTTCGACGGAATCCATTTTCCGTCGAAAAACTTCACAAAATCAATTTCTTTTGCATTTATTTTATTCATCCATTTTCGATGGAATTCATTTTCCGTCAAAAATCTTCGACGAAATCCATTTTCCGTCAAAAATCTTCTACGGAATCCATTTTCCATTGAAAAACTTCACAAAATCAATTTCTTTTGGATTTATTTTATTCATCTGTTTTCGACGGAATTTGTTTTCCGTCGAAAAACTTCACAAAATCAATTTCTTTTGCATTAATTTAATTCATCCATTTTCGATGGAATACATTTTCCGTCAAAAATCTTCGACGGAATCCATTTTCCGTCGAAAAACTTCACAAAAACAATTTCTTTTGCATTTATTTTATTCTTCCATTTTCGACGGAATCCGTTTTCAGTTGAAAATCGTCACAAAATCAATTTCTTTTGCATTTATTTTATTCATCCGTTTTTGATGGAATTCATTTTCCGTCAAAAGTCTTCGACGGAATCCATTTTCCGTCAAAAATCTTCTACGGAATCCATTTTCCGTCGAAAAACTTCACAAAATCAATTTCTTTTGCATTTATTTTATTCAACCGTTTTCGACGGAATACATTTTTCGTCAAAAATCTTCGACGAAATCCTTTTTCCGTCGAAAAACTTCACAAAAACAATTTCTTTTGCATTTATTTTATTCTTCCATTTTCGACGGAATCCGTTTTCAGTTGAAAATCGTCACAAAATCAATTTCTTTTGCATTTATTTTATTCATCCGTTTTTGATGGAATTCATTTTCCGTCAAAAGTCTTCGACGGAATCCATTTTCCGTCAAAAATCTTCTACGGAATCCATTTTCCGTCGAAAAACTTCACAAAATCAATTTCTTTTGCATTTATTTTATTCAACCATTTTCGACAGAATACATTTTTCGTCAAAAATCTTCGACGGAATCCTTTTTTCGTCGAAAATCTTCAAAAAATCAATTTCTTTTACATTTATTTTATTAATCCATGTTCGACGGAATTCATTTTCTGTTGAAAAACTTCACAAAATAAATTTCTTTTGCATTTAATTTATTCATCCATTTTCGACGGAATTCATTTTCCGTCAAAAATCTTCGACGTAATCCATTTTCCGTCGAAAAACTTCACAAAATCAATTTCTTTTGCATTTATTTTATTCATCCATTTTCTACGGAATCCATTTTCCGTCGAAAAACTTCACAAAATCAATTTCTTTTGCATTTATTTTATTCATCCGTTTTCGACGGAATACATTTTTCGTCAAAAATCTTCAACAAAATCCATTTTCCGTTGAAAAGCTTCACAAAATCAATTTCTTTTGCATTTATTTTATTAATCCGTTTTCGACGAAATTCTTTTTCCGTCGAAAAACTTCACAAAATAATTTCTTTTGCATATATTTTAGTCATCCGTTTTCGACGGAATACATTTTTCCTCAAAAATCTTCGACGGAATCCATTTTTCGTCGAAAAACTTCATAAAATCAATTTCTTTGGCATTTATTTTATTCATCCATTTTCGACGGAATTCCTTTTCCGTCAAAAATCTTCGACGGAATCCATTTTCCGTCGAAAAACTTCACAAAATCAATTTCTTTTGCATTTATTTTATTCATCCGTTTTCGGCGGAATACATTTTCCGTCCAAAATCTTCGACCGAATCCATTTTCCGTCGAAAAACTTCACAAAATCAATTTCTTTTGCATTTATTTTATTCATCCGTTTTCGATGGAATTCATTTTCCGTCAAAAATCTTCGACGGAATCCATTTTCCGTCAAAAATCTTCACAAAAACAATTTCTTTTGCATTTATTTTATTCATCCATTTTCGACGGAATTTGTTTTCCGTCGAAAAACTTCACAAAATCAATTCCTTTTGCATTTATTTTATTCATCCGTTTTCGACGGAATACATTTTTCGTCAAAAATGTTCGACGGAATCCATTTTTCATCGAAAAACTTCATAAAATCAATTTCTTATGCATTTATTTTATTCATCCATTTTCGGCGGAATTCATTTTCCGTCAAAAATCTCCACAAAATCAATTTCGACGGAATCCATTTTCCGTCGAAAAACTTCACAAAATCAATTTCTTTTGCATTTATTTTATTCATCCATTCTCGACGGAATCCGTTTTCCGTCGAAAAACTTCACAAAATCAATTTCTTTTTCATTTATTTTATTCATCCATTTTCGACGGTATTCGTTTTCCGTCCAAAATCTTCGACGGAATCCATTTTCCGTCGAAAAACTTCACAAAATCAATTTCTTTTGCATTTATGTTATTCATCCGTTTTCGACGGAATTCATTTTCCGTCAAAAATCTTCGACGGAATCCATTTTCCATCAAAAATCTTCTATGAAATCCATTTTCCGTCAAAAAACTTCAAAAAATCAATGTCTTTTGCATTTATTTTATTCATCCGTTTTCGACGGAATTCATTTTCCGTTAAAAATCTTCAAAAAATCAATTTCTTTTACATTTATTTTATTAATCCATGTTCGACGGAATTCATTTTCGTTGAAAAACTTCACAAAATAAATTTCTTTTGGATTAATTTAATTCATTCATTTTCGACGGAATACATTTTCCGTCAAAAATCTTCGACGTAATCCATTTTCCGTCGAAAAACTTCACAAAATCAATTTCTTTTGCATTTATTTTATTCATCCATTTTCTACGGAATCCATTTTCCGTTAAAAATCTTCACAAAATCAATTTCTTTTGCATTTATTTTATTCATCCGTTTTCGATGGAATACATTTTCCGTCAAAAATCTTCGACGGAATCCATTTTCCGTCGAAAAACTTCACAAAAACAATTTCTTTTGCATTTATTTTATTCTTCCATTTTCGACGGAATCCGTTTTCAGTTGAAAATCGTCACAAAATCAATTTCTTTTGCATTTATTTTATTCATCCGTTTTTGATGGAATTCATTTTCCGTCAAAAGTCTTCGACGGAATCCATTTTCCGTCGAAAAACTTCCCAAAATCAATTTCTTTTGCATTTATTTTATTCAACCGTTTTCGACGAAATCAATTCAGTCAAAAATCTTCGACGAAATCCATTTTCCGTTGAAAAGCTTCACAAAATCAATTTCTTTTGCATTTATTTTATTAATCCGTTTTCGACGAAATTCTTTTTCCGTCGAAAAACTTCACAAAATAATTTCTTTTGCATATATTTTAGTCATCCGTTTTCGACGGAATACATTTTTCCTCAAAAATCTTCGACGGAATCCATTTTTCGTCGAAAAACTTCATAAAATCAATTTCTTTGGCATTTATTTTATTCATCCATTTTCGACGGAATTCATTTTCCGTCAAAAATCATCGACGGAAACATTTTCCGTCGAAAAACTTCACAAAATCAATTTCTTTTGCATTTATTTTATTCATCTGTTTTCGACAGAATTCATTTTCCGTTAAAAATCTTCACAAAATCAATATCTTTTGCATTTATTTTATTCATCCGTTTTCGACGGAATATATTTTGCGTCGAAAAACTTCATAAAATCAATTTCTTTTGCATTTATTTTATTCATCCATTTTCGACGGAATTCATTTTCCGTCCAAAATCTTCGACGGAATCCATTTTCCGTCGAAAAACTTCACAAAATCAATTTCTTTTGCATTTATTTTATTCATCCATTTTCGATGGAAGTCATTTTCCGTCAAAAATCTTCGATGGAATCAATTTTTCGTCGAAAAACTTCATAAAATCAATTTCTTTTGCATTTATTTTATTCATCCATTTTCGACGGAATTCATTTTCCGTCAAAAATCTTTTACGGAATCCATTTTCAGTCGAAAAGCTTCACAAAATAATTTCTTTTGCATTTGTTTTATTCATCCATTTTCGACGGAATTCATTTTCCGTCGAAAAACTTCACAAAATCAATTTCTTTTGCATTTATTTTATTCATCCATTTTCTACGGAATCCATTTTCCGTCGAAAAATTCACAAAATCAATTTCTTTTGCATTTATTTTATTCAACAGTTTTCGACGGAATACATTTTCAGTCAAAAATCTTCGACGAAATCCATTTTCCGTTGAAAAGCTTCACAAAATCAATTTCTTTTGCATTTATTTTATTCATCCATTTTCGATGGAATTCATTTTCCGTCAAAAATCTTCGACGGAATCCATTTTCCGTCGGAAAATTTCACAAAATCAATTTCTTTTGCATTTATTTTATTCATCCGTTTTCGACGAAATCCATATTCCATCAAAAATCTTCGACGAAATCCATTTTCCATCAAAAATCTTCTACGGAATCCATTTTCCGTCGAAAAACTTCAAATAATCAATTTCTTTTGCATTTATTTTATTAATCCGTTTTCGACGAAATTCTTTTTCCGTCGAAAAACGTCACAAAATAATTTCTTTTGCATATATTTTAGTCATCCGTTTTCGACGGAATACATTTTTCGTCAAAAATCTTCGACGGAATCCATTTTGCGTCGAAAAACTTCATAAAATCAATTTCTTTGGCATTTATTTTATTCATCCATTTTCGACGGAATTCATTTTCTGTCAAAAATCTTCGACGGAAACCATTTTCCGTCGAAAAACTTCACAAAATCAATTTCTTTTGCATTTATTTTATTCATCCATTTTCGACGGAATTAATTTTCCGTTAAAAATCTACACAAAATCAATATCTTTTGCATTTATTTTATTAATCCATTTTCGACGGAAACATGTTTCGTCGAAAAACTTCATAAAATCAATTTCTTTTGCATTTATTTTATTCTTCCATTTTCGACGGAATCCGTTTTCAGTTGAAAATCGTCACAAAATCAATTTCTTTTGCATTTATTTTATTCATCCGTTTTCGACGGAATACATTTTTCGTCAAAAATCTTCGACGGAATCCATTTTCGATTTTCTACGGAATCCATTTTCCGTCGAAAAACTTCACAAAATCAATTTCTTTTGCATTTATTTTATTCAACCGTTTTCGACGGAATACATTTTCAGTCAAAAATCTTCGACGAAATCCATTTTCCGTTGAAAAGCTTCACAAAATCAATTTCTTTTGCATTTATTTTATTAATCCGTTTTCGACGAAATTCTTTTTCCGTCGAAAAACTTCACAAAATAATTTCTTTTGCATATATTTTAGTCATCCGTTTTCGACGGAATACGTTTTTCCTCAAAAATCTTCGACGGAATCCATTTTTCGTCGAAAAACTTCATAAAATCAATTTCTTTGGCATTTATTTTATTCATCCATTTTCGACGGAATTCATTTTCCGTCAAAAATCATCGACGGAAACCATTTTCCGTCGAAAAACTTCACAAAATCAATTTCTTTTGCATTTATTTTATTCATCTGTTTTCGACGGAATTCATTTTCCGTCAAAAATCTTCACAAAATCAATATCTTTTGCATTTATTTTATTCATCCGTTTTCGACGGAATATATTTTTTCTTTTGCATTTATTTTCGAAAAATTCAAAATCAATTTCTTTTGCATTTATTTTATTTTCGACGAATACATTTTTCGTCAAAAATCTTCGACGGAATCCATTTTCCGTCGAAAAACTTCACAAAATCAATTTCTTTTGCATTTATTTTATTCATCCATTTTCGACGGAATTCATTTTCCGTCAAAAATCTTCGACGGAATCCATTTTCCGTCGAAAAACTTCACAAAATCAATTTCTTTTGCATTTATTTTATTCATCAATTTCTTTCGCATTTATTTTATTCAAAAATTTTCGACGGAATCCATTTTCCGTCGAAAAACTTCACAAAATCAATTTCTTTTGCATTTATTTTATTCATCCGTTTTCGACGGAATTCATTTTTCGTCAAAAATCTTCGACGGAATCCATTTTCCGTCGAAAAACTTCATAAAATCAATTTCTTTTGCATTTATTTTATTCATCCATTTTCGACGGAATTCATTTTCAAAAACGTCAAAAATCTTCGACGGAATCCATTTTCCGTCGAAAAACTTCACAAAATCAATTTCTTTTGCATTTATTTTATTCATCCATTTTCGACGGAATTCATTTTCCGTCAAAAATCTTCGACGGAATCCATTTTTCGTCGAAAAACTTCACAAAATCAATTTCTTTTGCATTTATTTTATTCATCCATTTTCGACGGAATTCATTTTCCGTCAAAAATCTTCGACGGAATCCATTTTCCGTCGAAAAACTTCACAAAATCAATTTCTTTTGCATTTATTTTATTCATCCATTTTCGACGGAATACATTTTTCGTCAAAAATCTTCGACGGAATCCATTTTCCGTCAAAAAACTTCACAAAATCAATTTCTTTTGCATTTATTTTATTCATCCATTTTCGACGGAATTCATTTTCCGTCAAAAAAAATCTTCGACGGAATCCATTTTCCGTCGAAAAACTTCACAAAATCAATTTCTTTTGCATTTATTTTATTCATCCATTTTCGACGGAATTCATTTTCCGTCAAAAACTTCACAAAATCAATTTCTTTTCCATTTAAAAACATCCAAAATCAATTTCTTTTCGATTTGAATTTATTTTTTCGTCAAAAATCTTCGACGGAATCCATTTTCCGTCGAAAAACTTCATAAAATCAATTTCTTTTGCATTTATTTTATTCATCCATTTTCGACGGAATTCATTTTCCGTCAAAAATCTTCGACGGAATCCATTTTCCGTCGAAAAAACTTCACAAAATCAATTTCTTTTGCATTTATTTTATTCATCCATTTCGACGGAATTCATTTTCCATCAAAAATCTTCGACGGAATCCATTTCCGTCGAAAAACTTCACAAAATCAATT
>JAVKPL010009271.1:0-37162 GCA_032173675.1 Gastrolobium villosum
GACACGATTAAGGACCAGGTGGTAATTTCGGGCTGATGTCAATCACATCACTTCAATGCGCAGCATCTACGCAAGTAGCCTGCGAAAGTTACAGAGGCGTCATAATTACCTTCACGAGAATCAAAGAGGCACGACAGAACGGCAAACCTAAAATACCCCTAGTAAAGAAACCAAAAACGGTTCATGCAACGCCCGAATTATGTCTCGGCAAGTTTTTACATTTAAACACGTGTCCTACACACAGAGCACGCCCCACTGCGACTTTGGCAAAATCTTATCAGCTAACGCCATACACCGCCTACACATCGCTCCCCAGGGGCCAATCGCCCATGCAGGCTTGGTAACGCCCAATTGACCCAACCGCCTGGAAGGGCTTAACAGTCCCAGCAGGGTCCAAGCGCCGCAACAAAACCCAATCGCCCATGCAGGCTTGGTAACGCCCAATTGACCCAACCGCCTGGAAGGGCTTAACAGTCCCAGCAGGGCCCAAGCGCCGCAACAAAACCCAATCGCCCATGCAGGCTTGGTAACGCCCAATTGACCCAACCGCCTGGAAGTGCTCAACAGCCCCAGCAGGGCCCAAGCGCCGCAACAAAACCCAATCGCCCATGCAGGCTTGGTAACACCCAATTTACTCTAACTTGGCACCATCCTACGCATGCTACCAAGCTGGGGGGCTCCTGTTCTGGATGGCCCAACCGCCAGTAAAGGGCCTAATCGCCACAGCAAGGCCCAGTCGCCACGATTGGCCTTGTAAGCCATAGCAGGCCGGCCATCTATCGGCCCAGCGTCGCAGGCCCATACCCCTGTTGAGCTCCACCTCAGCCCTAAGGGCTGATGTAGACGTGCACGCCCACCAAGGGTGCAGCACACCCAAGAGATACATCAAAATGTCTTACCTTGGGACATTAACCACTAAAGGCAATCGCCACAGGTATCACAAAGGGAAACTCTCCCATTGCCCAACGCTGACCTAGCCAGTAGAAGGGGGCGCGGCGCCGCCATAACGTCGGCGCCTAAACCGCCCAACACTGTTATCAGGGGAACACACCCCAAGGAGAGTTGACCTTCCTCCTGACCTAGCCATATCATGGCAATATAAATAACCCCCAGAGGGCACAACAGAAGCATGTTATGTATCGATATTTGCCTATTACTTGAATTCTCTTATAGTTTATACTTCAGTTGATTATCTGCTAGTACTTGGGATCATATCACGTGGCCTGGTCTATACCAAAGCCATAGATATCGCCCATACAGTGATCATACACCCTATAAGGGAACATAGTGGGCTTATAGATTCCTTCGGTACAGTTTCAAAAGGTTAAGAGATTAAAAGGAATAACTTGTTTTATTTGTCTATCGAGAAATTATCATTGTTTTAGTATTTGCTATTCCTCATTCGCTTTAGCAGCTATTTCAAGCACCTCTTTGTTAGATTTGATATTAGTTAGGAATGAAAAACTAAATGAAAGGAACGTGTGATGGAAAACTCATTTGATATAATGCTATTCTTCACCTCTTCTCTTTCATTTATCGTATTTTCACTTTCCAAACTCACAATTGAGCATCACTGATAAGAGGTTTGCATTTAAGAGGCCACCATTAGACCAACACTGAATTAAACATATATGCATGCACAATTGCACATTACTTATAAGGACTAGCATATATGATAATATACCAAAATAAGCAAGTGAAGGTTCAGTTGCTATAAGTTCTTGGGTTCTCTCTAAACCAAAACAATGTGGTGTAGCAATCACAACAGCTAGTTTCTGTTCACAATGAGTTGCCATTGCTTTCTAACATGCTTTTGTATGGCATGGAAATGAAGTCTAACGGTACCATCATTAAAGCTAGTTTTGGATGCTGCAAAAAATGGAACTGCCCTCTATCACAAGGATATCTTCTTCTTCTTCTTCTTTTTTTTTAAGTGAACTCAGGGTATCCCCACCCCGTGGGATGAGACTAATCCCTTCGTGATTTGGAGCGAGAAGATCTTCATCACTAGCCCCAATGTGTTTATGGTAGGAATCGAACTCATAACTTTATTAGCCATGAGAGCTCGATCCTTGAGGTGTAGTTTGCTTACTAACTCGGCTACACCTTAGGATTAATTAAGGATATTCTTATATATATATATATATATATATATATATATATATATATATATATATATATATATATATATATATATATATATATATATATGGGGCAGGATCTTTTGACACCAGTGTCAAACTTTGAAATTTGACACTAAATCCTAACTGTTTAATTTCCGACAATCAACGGTTATAATTTATTGGGAATTATACTTATTAATTAATCATTAATTGCTAATAAATGATAACCATTGATTGGCGGAAATCAACGGTTAGGATTTGGTGTCAAATTTCAAAATTTGACACCGGTGTCAATGGATCCTCCTCTATATATATATATATATATATATATATATATATATATATATATATATATTTAGGTAGGATCCTTTGACACCGGTGTCAAAATTCAAATTTGACACATCATTTGAGCGCGTTTAGATCAAAAAAGATCAACGACTCTGATTTGTAAGCATGTGACTCCGTTGATCTTTTTTGATCTAATGACTCTCAGATGAGGTGTCAAATTTTAAATTTGACACTAGTGTCAAAAGATCCTACCTTATATATATATATATATGTATGTATATATATAGGAAAAGTATTTGTACAGCCACTTTAGATAAGGTTATGTATTTGTACAGCCACTTTAGATAAGGTTATCTAGAGCTACCGCTTTTTCACTAAATATGACCAGTCATACTTAGTTATATATATATATATATATATATATATATATATATATATATGGGAAAAGTATTTCTACAGCCACTTTAGATAAGGTTATCTAGAGCTACCGCTTTTTCACTAAATATGACCAGTCATACTTAGTTATAACAATAAAACTGTTCTTTTTTTCTCTTTCCTCAGACACTGTCAGCTGACGTGGCGGAGAGAGAAAATGCAATGTAGAAAATGTAAGCTGTTTTTTTAAAGTATGACCGGTCACACTTAGTTAAAAAGGGGCATCTGTAGATAACCTTATCTAAAGTGGCTACAGAAATGTTTACCCCTATATATATATATATATATATATATATATATATATATATATATATGTAGGGTAAAGTATCTCTCAAGTCATTGGAGATAAAGTTATCTCCGGTGAACCTAAAACGATGTCGTTTTGGGATGAAAATCAATGTATTTTTGTAATTCTAATATATTGTAGGGTTATATTAGTATTTATCATTATAATTTTTTAACCTTATAACCCAAAACGATTTCGTTTTTAGCTCACTAGAGATAACTTTATCTCTAGTGACTGGAGAGATACATTTCCCATAAATAAATAATATATATATATATATATATATATATATATATATATATATATGTCCCTTTTTAACTAAGTATGACCGAAATTGCATTTTCTCTCTCCGCCATGTCAGCGAGGAAAGAGAAAAAAACAACAGCTTTATTGTTATAACTAAGTATGACCGGTCATACTTAATTAAAAAGGGATAGTTGTAGACAAGCTTATCTAAAGTGGTTGTAGAAATGTTTTCCCATGTATATATAGGAAAAAATGTTTATCCTTTTAAATGACATAACTTATCTACTTTCACTCTCAGAGAGAGGTGGGACTCACACCTTTATTTTTTTGTCAACTCTCTCACCTCCTTTATCTATCTCTTTCTCTATCTCTTAAAATGAGATAACCTTACATCATTTAAAATAATTTTATTTTAGAACCATGTTCATGTAACATAATTGTTATTTATCCCCCGTGTGTGTGTGCATGCAATTATTTCTATATGTTTGTAACCGTGATAATATTTCAATAACATTTTTTCCCTCTACTTTTGATTTGGGGAATAGAATGATTAAAAATTGTTTGATAAAAACAAATTTATTTTTTATTCCAGTGAATGAATTGGCAGCTGAGGAAAAAAATTGAAAGAAAAAACAGCTTTTTTTTGAATTCTACATTCCTGGGTGCAGAAATAAAAAAATAAAAAATTAAAAAAAATATATATATATATATATATATATATATATATATATATATATATATATATGAGTTTGTTTTTTCTAAAGTTACTTTAGATAACTTTATCTAATGTTCATCGAAACGACGTCGTTTTGGGGCGGAAATCATGGTATTTTTGTAATTTAATTTTATTTCAGGGTTATAATAGTCTTTATCATTCTGATTTTTAATTTTTCAATCTTAAAACGACGTCGTTTCGATAAACATTAGATAAAGTTATCTAAAATAATATCAGAAACTTTTTTCACTATATATATATATATATATATATATATGAGGCAGGATCGTTTGACACCTCATCTGAGAGCCGTTAGATCAAAAAAGATCAATGGTGTCACATGCTTACAAATTAGAGTCGTTGATATTTTTTGATCTAACGGCTCTCAGATGAGATGTCAAATTTGGATTTTGACACCAGTGTCAAAGAATCCTACCTCATATATATATATATATATATATATATATATATATATATATATATATATATATATATATATATATATATATATATATATATATATATATAGGGGCAAGATATTCTTACACCGGTGTAAGAGTTAGAAGTCTTACATTCAATCTTGACCATTGATCGAATTGTATCCAATGGCTCATATTACTAAAAAAATCTGAGCCCTTAGATATAAGTGGGATCAATGGAAAAGATTGAGAGTGTAACTTACACTGGAGTAAAATGATCCTGACCCATATATATATATATATATATATATGGGAAAATATTTTCTCATGTTGCATGAGAATTCAATTTTCATGTTGTGACTCTTCGATTTATGTGCAAAACTTTTCTTTTTTCTTTTTTAATAAGTGTGGGACCCACCACTAGTTGAGTCACAACATGAGAATTGAATTCTCATGTAATTTGAGAAAATCAAATCTATATATATATATATATATATATATATATATATATATATATATATATATAACTTTAGTAGTTCAGGTTAAAAAAATAATTTGTTTACTTTTTAATAAAAGGGAGCACGGAATTCGGTGGTCTCGAATCAGTAAAGCTTTTCTCCACTCCGACATGATTTGTTTTTCTGGCTTCCCCCAACTATTAAAACTTGTTTAATCAAAACTAAAAGCTGTAACTCCTATTTTATGGTTTTAAATTTAGGAAAATATTTTCTCATGTTACAACAGAATTTAATTTTCATGTTGTGATCCTTCCATCTGCGTGCAAAGTTTTTTTTTCTTTTTTTAATAAATATGGGGTCCACCACTAGTTGAGTCACAACATGAGAATTGAATTCTCATACAACATGAGAAAATCAAATCCCTTTAAATTTTAATGCAACCTTACATAAATTGCATTGAAAATGGTAAAAAATAATTTTTGGTGAAAAAAATGGTAATTTTTGAATTCTTAACACACAATAAATAATTCTCTCCATAAATTTAAAAAATGAAAAATCAAAGTAAAAAGTTATTATTTATCACATATTAAAAGATGAGAAATCTTATTTTTACAATCTATTTTTATTTACAACCTCTTACAACAATATTTTAACTGTTGATTTCCATCAAATAACTGTTGTCATTTATTAAGAATTGATAATTAATTAATGAATTTGATTAGCGAAAATGATAACTATTGATTGATAGAAATCAACGATTAAGATATGATCGTAAGAAGTTGTAAACAAAATTAAGTTGTAAGAATAATCTTTCTCAAGATGAACTAGTTAAGAGATTTAAAACTATATAGCAATGGTATGCAAATGAAATGAAATTGACAATAAAATACGAATAAAAACTCTCACTATGTGTTATTTAAGGAAAAGTTCCAAATGCATTATGAACAAAAATGAGAAGTTTAAATGGGTTTATTTATTAGAAAAAGTAAAGGTAAAAGTGTTCTATATTAAAAAGATCATGTTTTTTATAAATAAATAAATAAAAAAAAATCATGTTTTGGGATATTCAATTATGCAAACCTGATAGTCACACTATTTTGTCAAGAGAATCTAGTATCTTTAGTGTACATAGCAAGGTACCAATATGTATTGTGTAATAGAAAGTAAAGTAGGATGTAGGTCTTTTACCAAAAAAAAAAGTAGGATGTAGACAATTAAAAGAAAAAGTATGTTTCCAAAATAAATAAAAAATAAAAAAAAGTTATTGAGTACATATAAAAGAGCTATTAATTCTTTCGTTTTTTAATTCCACTTTGTTACTACTTACCAGTGTCTATTACACCAATAATGATATCACATGCCAAGTGTTGGTATCTAGAAGTGTCACTTTGCCTCATCCCTAAATCTGATTCCAGAAAGTCCCAAGATCGTGTTGTATGCAGTTGAAGAACTGGATCTGGAAATACTGACACCAAATTTCCATAACCTGTATACAAATCATGTAAGAACAGTTAACTCATAGGGACACCAGTACTTTGCAGGCTTTTACTTAATATTTTAGGGGGTGGAATATTCGCAAGTTTTAAAAGTGGAACCCATATGACATTGATATATAAAATTTTACGGTAAGCATATTTGCAATAATATGGTATATTGCGGGAGGTATGTTATGCTTAAGATTTTTTTTTACGAATTCTTATAACTATATTTTGATATTCTTGATTTTCGCTAATCAATGGTTATAATTTTCGTAAATTAAACTCATTAATTAATTATTAATTTATAATAAATGATAACCGCTGATTAGCGAAAATCAACAGTGTTAAGATATTGTTGTAAGATATTTGTTAAAATATGTAACTGAAATTAGTCTTAAATTATTGTAAGACTGTTATGATTTTGTAAATATCCGTTTAGATTATTAGATGAGTTGTTATTTTATCCTATTTATTAGCAGGTTGATTGTAACTGCTTTTGTGACTATAAATACCTCACCTTGAGGAATGAGTATGAATGAAAAAAGATGAATGTTATAGTATTGTTGTTAGTGGTGTTTAACTTTTGACATGGTATCAGAAGAGCCACACAATTACTTATCCTCACATTAACCCACCGTACGTTCCCCACCACCATAATTCCCCAAACAAATTTTTTTTCTTTTTTTTTCCCTACCTACGATGGAAAACCTCAACCTCACTTCCTTAGAAACAGAAACCACTTTCCCAAACTCTAACCCTAGCAGAGCCACTGTCCCACCACCGAATCCTAACCCCATCATCATCCAACAAGATTCCTCTTCTTTCCCTGTGACCATCGTTCTGGATGAAACCAATTACCCTCTGTGGTACCAGTTGATGGATATGAGGATTGGGGCACGCAACAAAACCGGATATCTCACCGGAGCAACCTCTAAACCGTCACCAGAAGATCCCCTATTCAATTCCTGGGTTACGGAAAACAAAAGGGTCAAAAGCTGGCTTATTGATTCGATGACCCCTTCTTTGATGACCCGGTTCTTACGGTTGGAGACTGCCTCTGAGATTTGGGAGGCCTGCAAACGAACGTACTATGATGCATCGGATGAAACCTGTATTTTCGAACTGAATCAGAGATCCTTCTCCACCAAACAGCAAGGTCGCCCTCTGGCCACGTATTACAATGAGCTGCTTGCCATTTTCCAGGAGATCGATCATCGAACGAATACTCAGGCCTCTACCGTTGACGGAATTGTTAATCTCCACTCAGCCATGGCTCGGTTGAGGGTTCACATCTTTCTTAGTGGTTTGGATTCTGAGTTCGACCATCTTCGAGGCGAAATACTTCGCAAAGAACCAAAACTGGATCTGGAGGGCTCCTATGCGTTCGTCCGTCGCGAGATCACACAGAGACAGACAATGGCATCTTCTAATCCTGCCTCGGACAACACGGCGTTGCTGACACTCCCATCATCTACAGCTTCGAAGCCCCGTAAGTTCTCTTCTACTGCAAAATCGAATCACTTCTCTTGCACCCATTGTGGTGCTGCTGGACATTCAAAACAAAGGTGTTTTGAAATTATTGGGTACCCTGAATGGTGGGACTTCAACAAACAGCCCCGCCGGAAGATCCCTGTTGGTGGTCCTCCTTCCACAAAATCTGATTCCTCTGTTCCCTCTACTACCTTCGTTGCTCATCAAGGTAATTTTGATGAACCAGTTGTTTTTTCCACATTGTCTAGAAATCATGCGTGGGTAATTGACACAGGTGCGTCCGATCATATGATTAGAGATCCCTCTGAGTTGCATAATTATGGACCTTGTACTCAAACTTTTATCTCCACAGCAAATGGTGATACCTCCCCGATTACTGGCCAAGGATCTTTTTCTTTAACTCCAAATATTTCTTTAGATTCTGTTTTAGTGGTTCCTTCTTTGGAATTTAATCTGTTATCTGTTTCCAGAATCACTGACTCCTTGAAATGTTCTGTTTCTTTTTTCCCTGATTGCTGTATTTTTCAGGACATCTCAACACGGATGAAAATTGGTTATGGTGTTAGGCGTGGAAAATTGTACTTCTTGGAGACAACTCAGACATCAGTTTCTCTTTCGGTCCAGTCTTCCAATACTGCTGTTGATAAAGCTGCTCAATCTATCTGGTTATGGCATAATAGATTAGGACATCCCTCCCTTACTTATTTGGAAAAATTGTTTCCCAAGTTTTTTTCGTCTTTCAATAAGTCTGATTTTAAATGTAACACATGTGAAATGGCCAAAAGCTATCGTGTTCCCTATTTTCCCAGTCTCAATAAAAGTATTATTCCTTTTCAAGTTATTCACTCAGATGTTTGGGGCCCATCTAGGGAATCATCGCTCTCTCAAGCACATTACTTTGTTACATTTATTGACGAATGTACCAGACTAACGTGGGTTACTCTTTTAAAACACAAATCTGAAGTCTTGATTGTTTTTAAAAGATTCCACTCTATGACTCTCACTCAGTACCAATCTAAAATTCAAATTTTACAAACTGACAATGGCACTGAGTACACCAGTCAGAATTTTAATTCCTTCTTAGTTGAAAATGGCATCAAACATCAAACATCTTGCACGTATACACCACAACAGAATGGCCTAGCTGAGAGAAAAAATAGGCATTTGTTAGAGGTTGTTCGAGCTTCTTTACTAGGCATGAATGTTCCTAAGAGATTTTGGGGAGAGGCATTAGTTTCTGCTGCCTATCTGATTAATAGAACACCATCTAGTGTTCTGAATTTTCAAACACCTCAACAAACACTTGAATCCCATTTCTTAATTCCTCATGTTCCTAATCTAGAGCCTAGAGTCTTCGGATGTTGTGCCTATGTTCATACACCAAAAGTCCTACGTCACAAATTAGATCCTTGTGCTACAAAATGTGTGTTTGTAGGATATTCGGAAACTCAGAAAGGATATCGATGTTTTGATCCTATTTTGCATAAGTTACATGTTACCTTGGATGTGTCTTTTCATGAACAGATACCTTTTTTTTCAGGGGGAGAAATCAATTCTTCTCCTCAGGGGGAGACCTCTTCTCAAATTGGAGGAGAAGTACTTCTCAAAATTTTTCCTCCCTCAAATTTAAATCCATTTGAAGGTACACCAAACTTGGATACAACAAGCACCAATACAGCCCCTGAAGACCGAATAATAGAGTCACAAGCTGAAGACCCACAACTAGCTCCAATAACCAACTCTTCATCCAGAGATGATCCTGAACAGCCTCATGTTTCCAATACTGAGGTAATGTCTGAACCAACTACACCTCTCTCACCTCTGGACATTCAAACAGAACCTCCAAATAGATACTCTCTAAGACCAACTAAAGGAATTCCTAGGAAAGTATATGAACCTGACCTACAGGCTAAGGCTAAGTACCCCATAAACAATTATGTATCCACTCATAGGTTATCTAACTCATATGCTTTATCTGTAAATCAGTTATCTGCTGTATACATTCCTAACAATGTGCAGGAAGCACTTGGAGACGCAAAGTGGAAAAATGCAATGAATACTGAAATGGAAGCCTTACAAAAAAATTCAACTTGGGAGCTTGTTCATCTACCTAGAGGAAAAAGAAGCATTGGATGTAAGTGGGTATATACAATAAAACTAAGGGCTGATGGGAGTATAGACAAGTACAAGGCACGACTGGTAGCTAAAGGGTTCACCCAAAAATATGGCATAGACTATCAGGACACCTTTGCACCTGTAGCCAAGTTGGACACTATCCGCATCCTTATTTCTCTTGCAGCAAACAGAAATTGGCCTCTCAAACAGTTTGACGTAAAGAATGCATTTTTGAATGGGGATCTTGAGGAAGAAGTGTATATGGATATACCACCGGGAATCAACATAGAAGCCGCAAATGAATCAAAAGTTTGCAGACTAAAAAAGGCATTATATGGCCTTAAGCAATCACCTAGAGCATGGTTTGGGAGATTTTCAACAGCTATGAAAAAGTTTGGATACAGCCAAAGCAATGCTGACCATACTTTATTTATTAAGAGGAAAGAGGAAAAGATCACTGCTCTAATAGTATATGTAGACGACATGGTGCTCACTGGAGATGATTTAGAAGAAATGGAGAAATTGGAAAACTACTTGAATACCGAATTTGAAATGAAAAGCTTGGGTGAACTTAAATATTTCCTGGGGATCGAAATCTCAAGATCAAAGCAAGGAATATCTCTTTCACAGAGAAAATACACTCTAGATTTGCTAACAGAGACAGGGATGCTGAACTGCAAACCAACAGGAACTCCTATGGAAATGAATCACACACTAGGTATTTATCCTGACCAAATAGCTACTGATGTTGGAAGGTACCAAAGATTAGTGGGGAGACTGATCTATCTATCTCACACACGGCCAGACATTGCTTATGCAGTAAGTGTGGTTAGTAGATTTATGCATTCTCCTAGTATTGATCATATGGAAGCAGTATTTCGAATTTTGAGGTACTTAAAGGGAACAGTTGGCAAGGGTTTATTATTTAAAAAAGCCAATATATCCTCCATTGAAGGTTACTGTGATTCAGACTGGGCAGGGGACAAAACAACTAGGCAGTCAACCTCAAGATACTTTACATTTGTAGAAGGAAACTTGGTTACTTGGAAGAGTAAAAAGCAAAAGGTGGTTGCTAGATCTAGTGCAGAAGCAGAATATAGAGGAATGACACAGGGTGTTTGTGAATTGCTTTGGATAAAAAAAGTTCTGCAAGATTTGGGTCTGTTCCATAACCAACCTATGAATCTACATTGTGACAACAAGGCTGCCATAGATATTGCACACAATCCTATCCAGCATGATAGAACCAAACATGTTGAGGTTGACAGACACTTTATAAAAGAAAAGCTAGATGAAGGTACAATCCACTTTCCATTTATCAATTCTCAAAATCAACTTGCCGATGTGCTAACCAAGGCTGGATCCACAAAAGTGTTTCAAGAAACAATAGACAAGTTGGGCATGATCAATATCTTTGCACCAACTTGAGGGGGAGTGTTAAAATATGTAACTGAAATTAGTCTTAAATTAATATGTAACTGAAATTAGTCTTAAATTATTGTAAGACTGTTATGATTTTGTAAATATCCGTTTAGATTATTAGATGAGTTGTTATTTTATCCTATTTATTAGCAGGTTGATTGTAACTGCTTTTGTGACTATAAATACCTCACCTTGAGGAATGAGTATGAATGAAAAAAGATGAATGTTATAGTATTGTTGTTAGTGGTGTTTAACTTTTGACAATGTTGTAAAAAAAAGTTATAAATATAACCTTCTTCGGTAGTTCAATTTTAATAATATTATTATTAAAACGATCCTAAAAGACTATGTGCTAGAATCTTTGAAAAAATCTTTGAGGTCAAGGTAGGACAATTGTTAAGCAGGTCGATTCGGGATTAATTTCATATTTGTGCAGACTTTTTTTCTATCACTCGGGTTGTGGGTTTACACAAGCACCTGATTAGCCCCAAAAGAGTAATTAGGGTCATAAAATTTAGTCTATTACGGTCAAATCCATATATTAAATTAAATGTTAGTCGTGAACATACTATGTTTTTATGGCTATTTCATCATTTTGTCCCTAATTAATTATTTAATAATTATTTTGTCTCTGATTGTAAATTATCTACCAATCTGTCCCTCTTTAATCGATTAAATCTTCAATTTAATCGATTAAATCTTCCTCTTTATCAGAAGAAATAGGGAGATTTAATCGACTAAATAGGGATATTTAATCGACTAAATCTTCAATTCAACGATTTTTGCCTATTTCGACCATTTAATCAATTAAATTTTTGTCTTAATCGACTAAAGAGTGACAGATTGGTAGATAGTTGTAAGTGAAAGGCAAAATGGTTATTAAATAATTAATTAAGAGCAAAATAGTGAAAATGCATGTTTTTATATTTGACTTTATTGTTTTAATTTTCATTAAAAGAACACTTACCTCTGTTTATTATTGCCTTTAGTTTACACCAATGCTCGATCGACAATGTCTCAACAATAAAACACTTAAGAAGTCAAAGATTGATGATAGGAATTTGGAGCATACCAAAAGAAAATGAGCTAGCTGACAAGATGAATTAATACCCGACAATGCAGAAGCTTCACTCTCTGTAAGCATGGCAGAGAACCCACTAAAGGCATAACTGAAATGGTGGATTAGAGCTATCCTCTCACACTCTCTTCTAAGAAAATGAAAAAAAAAATAAGTAAATTTTTGTGAGTTAAATTTATTTAAACCATGAATATGATTATGAAAAAAGGTACATGGTGTAAATTAGATGATCATAGTGATGCGTAACCTTGGAATAATTGAAGACAATAGCTGCAAATGAGTTGATTCTGCCTCAATGCTATTATGTGCTGAATTTCCCATATAAACAACATGCAGAAAAACAATAACAACAAAAAAAAAAAACTTTGGTGATTCTGTCATTACGAAAGGCAAATTCGGCTCCGGACTTATTAGAATAGGGATGAAGGTTGATTGTACGCAACGTTATCCCTGTATTTTATAAATAAATTGTTTCCAAACTCAAAGGTCACAAAAAACAACCTCACTATTGCTCCAAGATTCATCTTTATATAAGAATCAAAACAAGAAACAAAGAAAAAGATATATAAACCTTGGGGACTTGATCTGAGATCACTTTGCAGCAGATAAGAAGGAAAGCTGTAAAGAGAAAATGAAGGAATTGTAGAGGGAACCCAGTAAAGATAAGGAAAATATTTTCTCCTAAATTTTTTTCTCCTACCAAAAACTCATTGCATAAGTGGGTCCCACTTTGATTTTTTTTTCTCCACTATTTTGTAGGCCCCACTTATGCTATGTGTCTTTGGTAGGAGAAAATTTTTAACCCCTTTAAAAGGAGAAAATGTTTTCCCTTAAAGATAATGGAATAAAGTTCTTATGCTGATGAATGAAGAGTGCTGCAAAGGCAATTGTCCATTTATAGGCTTAAGTGTTTGCTTAGTATAAGGTGCTTGAAACATGATGCGTGGAAGTCTATGAAGCACCGACACTTCAAAAATCCCGACGTGTCGTGTCCGACACTTCCCGACACTCTCGGACATTTCGACACTCTCCGACACTCCAACACACGTTATGGAAATTCAAAAAAAGTTTAAAGGTTACATTGTGGTGAGTTTTTAGTTCCAACTATTAGATTCGTTGGATTACGATTACTATTTTATTGAGTTTAATATAAATATTTGGGATATCTTATGTTTTTTTGCAAGATTTATGAATATTATAAGTTTAGATTCACTTTTTTATTAAATTATTGAATATTAAATATAATATACACTAAATAAATTAAAAATATTATTTAATATTAAAACGTGTCCTAACGTGTCGAAATCTAATATTTTTTAAAATTAATGTGTCGGAGTGTCGTGTCGTATCATATCACGTGTCCCATGTCAGTATCGGTACTACATAGGTGGAAGTACATCTTTGACAACTCTTGCTCCTCTTGTCTATATTATCACTATTAGTCTATTACTACTGTTTCTAACTTTTAGTCCTCTTATTACTTCTAAATGCTACTTGGGTAAGTGCATCATTAGTGCATGTCTAATGTAATAATAATGTTAGAAGAATAATTTTTTTTTTTTTTTTTGGTGAGCTTATTTTTCTTCTTTTATTCCATCTTGTATTATCTACTTTTTTTATCAGTTACTGTTTAAATTATTGTGTAATAAAATTGGGTACAACCGTCTGAATGTCAGTGGAGGACCATTTTCTAGCACATTTTAACAATAGTAATGTTAGTTATTCTCTGGGGCATTTTTGGTGCATAGTATAATACAAGATCTGATAGTATAAAATCTGATAGTATAAGACTTGATTGTATAAGACCTAATTAAATTTTAATACTATCCAGCATTTGGTATGGTATTGTATAAAATAATATTCTTTAATATTTTAAAATTTAATATATTAAAAAAATTATTTTAATATATAAATATTGAAATGATATATTAATTCTTGGGAATTGTACTTGTAAGCAATATTAATACATCAACCCCTTATCATCCCTAAGCCACCACTCCTAGGCTTGATTAAGTTATACATCATTTTGATGTATAAGGGGATACTGCTGTCTAAGTTTATATTATACGATGGTCACACCAAACAACTGAAAATATCATAACGTATAGTATAAGCATATACTATCAGGCCTTATACATCACACCAAATAAGCCATTAGTTTTTATTTACATTACTTACATATATTCTCTCTCCTTTTTCTTCAACAAAATTAATGGTTAATCATTCCCTAGGTAGGATAATGTGAAGAAAATCTATGTGAAATTAACTTACATTTACTTTTTCATAATCCAACCCCTATTAATTAATTCCTGGACACACTCACTTGAGTTGGAGCAAATACTTTTGCCACTTTAATATCCCCTTTCCTACCCTCCCAATTAAAGATTCTTAATCCAAGCAAGCAGATTATGTTTTAGGAAATTACACATGTAGATTATTGTTAAGTTAAATAAGTTTGCATTTATCGGATATTTTCCTTAATCATTATGTTTGGATTTCTTCATCGGTTATCCAATTAATCCGATTCAAAGAGAGAAGGACCATAAGAGAAAGTTCATCCGATTAATTCAATTTGAGGCAAGAAGGATTATAAGTGCCGCAAAGTTTTCCCTACCAAATTTTAAACATAATTGCATATTCAGATCTCAAAATCGATACAACTTGTTAATAATAGAGATTTTCCTTACCTATAAAAGAAGGCGATATAGTAATCTTGATGCAGTCACTTAAACAATTGCTGTTGCGGATATGTGGGGGCAGAGAGAGAGAGAAGTTGTCATGTTCCTCTATGTATATATTTGTGCATACAAGTAAATTCATTTAAGCTTGTCTAGTCAAATGCACATAACGTTGCTTTCAGATACCTAAAGTCTAAGGGATAATAAAGCAAAAGCGAGTGCAAAAACTGCAGTATATTAAAATGCAAGTAAATTAGTCTCGTTCAAAAGCACTGTTATACATCAATAGCCATGTTCAATTGTTCTTTGTTTCCTTTCATTCATTCACTGTATCTGTATCTCATCGTACTTCAATAAAATAATCAAGCCCATTAATTAGGAATTAATATATGATGGACCTTCAATAAAGTAATCAAACCCATTAATTAGGAATTAGTATATAGAGATGTTTAGGGTGAGGTTTGATTATGCAAATGTATTCAGAATATTGGGAGTGGAGTTTTGGGAAATGATCTCTTGGGATCTCTTTGGCCCAGGTCTATTGGCTTGAGAGTGAGTGAGGTCTTTTTGGTGTTTAATTTCTGCATATTATCTTGAATTAGTGTTTGTAATTTCTTGATTTAGTAAATACATTGTTATAATTTTCTGGGTTCCATCAATTTGGTATAAAAGCACTACAATCTTGGGAGTGTTTTGGATCCAGATCTGATTTAATAAAAAAAAATAAAAAATCCAAGATCTAATTAAGATATGAAAAAATAAAGTCTAAAAAAAATGGAAAACAACAGAATGGAGAGGAGCATGGATCGATTGGAAGCAAGCATGGATCGAGGGGAGGAAGGAATGAATCGTGTTGAAGACACTTTTCATCAACTTCAGAAAATGATTTGGATGTTCATAGAGCGTATGGATCCCTGTTTTGCACAAGAACAAAAAGCGAGAATAAAATAAACAGAAGTTCAAAAAAAAAGGAAGCGCAACAGAAAAAGAAGAAGGAAAAAAGAACAAAAACGCAGAACAAGAAGAAGAAATTGAACCAAAAAAAGAAAAGGAAAAAGAAGAAGGAGAAGACGAGGAAGATCAAAGACTGCAGAAGAAGAAGCAGAAGACGAGGAAGATCAAAGACTGCAGAAGAAGAAGATGGAGTTTGACGAAGAAGGATAGGAAGAATCCAAAGAAGACAGCAAGGACGGATCAAAAGAAGAAGAAACAGAAATCAAAGAAAAAGAAGGGAAAAAAGAAAAAGAAGAAGGAGCAGGCCAAGGAAACAACAATGAAGAAGATGCAGGAAAAATGGGAGAAAAAGTAAAAACAAAAGCGCAGGGAGATGAAGAAGACAGAGAGGAAGAAGAAGAAGAGAAGAAGATCTGCGAAAGGAATGGAACAACTATTGTGCATAAGGACATTAGAGCTGTGGCTGGAAGGCAGCAGGTGGCAAAAATGGCAGAAGTAATAACATTGATACACTGGGCAGAAGGGAAAGAGACGATGATGGGAAGGGTGTGTGGATATGTGGGCTGCAAGGGAATTGGGTTGTCACACTATACAAAATTTGCCCTTTGGTCCGTAAGGGAAGGAAGTACTAGTGTGGGCTTAAATCAGCAGCACAGGCCCAATAACTTCCAAAGAGGGTCCAGTTATATGGGGTGGATCTCATACAATCTGGGCCCAAGTCAAAGACAAGCTAAAATAGGGAGAATTTTAGGGCAAAACACAAACAAGAGGGCAACTTCAGAAGGGGGCAATGGTAGGGGAGATGCGCGTTTCCGACGATGGTCGCCGGAGGACATGGCGGAACGGTGGCTGGCCAACCCGATTGGCTACACGCAGGGCAGCAACATGCAAAACTTTAATGGCCGAGGCACTGTGACCCAGTTTTCGCATGGTGGCGTGACAGGATGGACATACGGCGGCGAGCGGCAGGAAGCAAGATTTCGGCGACTTATGCCGGAGAAGAAGGCAGAAAAACAAGACGCAGTTCAAACGTCTGCGAAAGAGGCAGTGGAGCACTAGTTATTTAAAGCTGAAGTTTCTAAGTTCCTTTCGCCAAATATTTTTCTCGTTATCGCTCTAAGGAAATATATGGGAATTGATATTAAAAAAATAATTTCTTTGCAGTTGAAGGAGTATATATTTACCGAGTCGAATAAATGGATCAAATCAAGTCAAGAGTTTATTGAATGGCAAGACGAGTTCTTGGGTGGGTACTCCAATGGTGGTTCCTTTTCTTCAAGTATAACCGGGTCAAGAGGCTTCAAAATATGGGATCCTGGTGGAAACTTATCTCATTCTACCTCTCCTCATTCTTCACCTTGAGGACAAGGTGAATTTTGGAGGGGGAGTATTGATGGGTCTTTAATAAAGTAATCAAGCTCATTAATTAAGAATTAATATATGATGGGCCTTCAATAAAGTAATCAAGCTCATTAATTAGGAATTAGTATATATAGAGATGTTTAAGGTGAGGTTTGATTATGCAAATGTATTCAGAATATTGGGAGTGGAGTTTTGGGAAAGGATCTCTTTAGCCTAGGTCTATTGGCTTGAGAGTGAGCGAGATCTTTTTGGTGTTAATTTTCTATATTTTCTGTAATTTCAGATTTATAAAATAAGGGTTCCATCCGTATCCCACAAATTTCTTCCTCTTAACACATTTTCTATCCCATCAATAAATGGCTACTAATTATAAATTAGAAATTAAGCATTATATTACAAGGTCTGAGCTTTTATTAGATTCGGAAGACATTATTAAGCATTACCTGTTACGAGAACTTTAACCATGATTCTGCTTTCCAAGTGTGTGATGATTCGTTTAGAACAACTGTGAGAAATTTAACCATGATTCTGCTTTCCAAGTTTGTGATGATTTGTTTAGAACAAATGTGTTGATATGCACCAATGTGTTTAGAACATACCGTATTGGTTTAAAACGATTCTGTTCAAAGAACCTGAGTTATTTTATTTATGGGGAAAATGTGTGTCATTTTAAAGGATATAAAATTGTATCATTTTAAGAGAGAGAAATAGATAAATAAAGATGAAGAAAGAGTTGACAAAAAAATAAAGGTATAAATCCCACTTCTTTGTAAGAGTGAAAGGATATAAGTTATGTCATTTAAAAGGATAAACATTTTTCCCTTTATTTAATCCAAACCAATTTTATTTTTTCCGAACCACTTCGAAACTAGTTCATAATTTATAACTATTTCCTAGTCAGTTTAGAACCAATTTGAATATGCAAATGGATTCTGAATTAGTTCTGAACTTCTTTTCCGGACCGGTTGTTTTGGATCAGTTAATTTTTAAACCGATTTATAAAACCAGGTTCTCAAAGTTGATTTAGAAAAATACAGTTCAATAATTTTTGCACATCCCACGAATATTTTATAAATTTCACTTTTCACAGTATATATAATGTATTCATCATGATCAAACGCAAACTACAACCTATACTTAAATGTTACTTCGTTCCTAGTTTATTAGAGAAGTATATTTACTTACAATAATGCAAGATAGACCCCAGCATAGTTGTTCTAATGAACCAAAAAGATAGCAACGAAAAATGTGGAAAAAAGAAGAAGAAAAGAAGTGGTGTACAAGAAAATACAAAGAGGATGTATTGTAGAATCTCAAGCAAAGGCAGGTAGTACATTGCCAGAAATGCCAGAAATATGCATTGCTCTGAAATCTCTTCATCCTCTATTAGTAGTGCCTCTGTTAACCTCAGCTAATTTTGCAAATTTGTCCATTGACATTTATTGCATCTGAATGAATGCTTCCTTTCTTCCCGTGGAGCTCCCTTTCTCAGACTGTTGGCTCAGCTTGTTTTTGTTTTTCAGCAAGTTGGTTCCTAAGGAAGTCTAGGACTGATAGCCGCTGTAGAAGGATTGAAAATGAAATTAATTCAAGGATCTAATATGGAAATATTGCATAGAGCAAAAAATTACACAGCACACACACACACAAACATAGTGACATCAGGAAGGATATCTACACCGGTGTAATAATAATAGGTTTTACACCAAATCTTAATTATTGATTCTGCTCGTATTTAATGGTTTACATAACTACTAAATTAGAGTTATTAGATGCTAGTGGAATTAATAACTAAGATTGCGTGTAAGACTTACTATTTTTGGATTAGAGTAAGTTGATCCACCCCCATATATGTATATATATGGGATTAGAGTAAGTTGACCCACTCCCATATATGTATATATGTTGGAAAGAATCAACTTATGAGAGTCTACACTCATTATTGACCATTGCCCTCACTGGCGTCTAACAACTCTAATTTAATATTCATGAAGCTAAGATTCAGGATAAGTTATTCTTATACTGAAGTAACATCTCTCCATATATATATAGGAACTGGATGGGGAACAACAGCAATATAATGAAATACTTTTTTCTTTGGATATGTAGTGGCCCCTTACCCGTTGCTCAAGCCCACTGGCTTCAGATTTCAAAGTCAGTGATTCCAATAAGTCTATGGCTTCTTGAAATCCATTAGTAGCCAACTTTTCATCCCCTAGATTTCTGTCCACATCAGCAACTTTTGCGAGAGAAACAGCAACATCTAGGACCTAAATTATTGGGAAAAAATGAAAAAGGATTAGTGAGAATATCAGCCTTGCCTCCTAGCAAAAAGACATGTTCTGCACTGGCAATTTGTATGGGTGAACTAACATTCAATTGACTTGACTAGTTATCTCGCAAAATAGTTGGTACTAATTTGTTACATTGCTCTGTAGTTTTAGAAGAGAAACAAAATAAAACTGCAAAATATCCTTAATTATCAAGAAATTGTAGTACAGAAATGAGGAAACTAGGAAAATTAAGAGCCATCAAAGTCCAGAATTCTTCTACGAAAATAATTACCTAGAAAAAATGAAATTTGATAATTACTACTCCTTCGTCCTTCCATTGATTCAATGCTTTATCAAAAAGCCCAAAACTATTATTAGGCCTTATGGAATAATAGCATAACAAAGATATCAACTGGATTTTATTTGTTTAGGATTTAATAAATAAGTAGGATTTCTGTTAATTCTGGTTTCCAAGCTAAGGTTTCTAAATTAATGTTATTTGATATAGTTGGATTGAAAGTTTAAAGATTATACACTATGTAGTCTAGTAGATAAAACTATAGAAGAAGTGATATTATAAAAGTGGTTGTCCCTATTTCTCCCCATTCTCTCTATCTCACTCTAGTTCTCCACCACCCCCCCCCCCCCCCCCCCCACACACACACACACAAAAAAAAAAAAAAACCCAATTCTTCACTACAATCTCTTTTTGTTCTACATTAGTTTGAATCTCCATAATTTGCTGCATGCCTTCAACAGATTGTAAAAATGTGCAGCTGTCCCCTTATTGCCAACTAATATAGGTCCACCATAGTTAAGCATTTTCTCCTTTCCCTGCAAGAGTTACTTTGGTAAATTATTTTCTCCATAATTCTCCTATTTTTATCTAAATCATGTCTGCTGCTGCTTCAACTTATGATCATTTATAACAACCTACTAACCAAAACAACCAGCTTAGCAAAGTTCAACCAGCCAAATGAAGAGCAAGACTTGCATGAACATCATTTAGAATCCTTGCAATACTATGTAGCACTAAATTGTCTACACTCTACCCTCGTTTGGAATGTAAAATAAAGTCCCCATCAATTGGTTCATGAAGAAGAGGAAATTAAAGTTTCTTTCTTGTTGATAAATGGGGAAATATTAATAGAGAAGAAAGAAAGAAGTACAAGCAGTATAAGATAGACATAACCCCCAAAAGAAGCAAGGAAAACTAAAAGATCCAGTGTGAAAAAGAAAGTCACGTAAACAAAGAAAAGCTTTCCAGTCTCTCTGCATATTCAACTTAAATAGCCCTCTGAAGAAACCATTTCCTGAGCACAGTAAAGAGCTGAAAAACAACCATTCATCCAAAAATAGAAGCAGCAGTGAAATTTCTCTCTAAAAATTGTGGGTTTTCCTATACAAATATAGGCATCACACAGGAAAAATGGCACAGCAAAAAGATGCTTGCCTTCTAAACTTCTCCCAGAAATGACATACTGTAAAGAGCTCCAAGCTTATTCCAAAGACCCAACTTTAACCAAAAATTAAATCCCAAAGAGATATGTACCCAAAAAACAAAAACCATACACCACAAATATGTAGAGCATGTGAACGGCATAAAAGAAATGGCTAGCAGTCTCATAATCGGTAAATTACATAACACAAACATTCTATAGAACTTTGTATGGTCTGTGAACCTGCAAAACAATCATTTTATAAACTCAATCAAGTAGTGCAGCCCGAATGACAGACATTACCTTACATGGGGCCATGTTTTTCCAATTCCATCATGCAGAAAAAAGTTGTCCCCATTTTGAGAATAAGAACATGAAATAGAATTTGCAGGAATATAACCTAGGGGAATACAAAGTCCAAATCCTACTATCTGGCAAAGATTATGTTTCTTTTTCATTATACTTAGCAGGTTATTTGGTTTTCCTCTAAATATCAGCCACTCTTTCTAATATATAGCTGTGAATAACCACCTCGCAAAACTTGAAATTGTGAATTCCCAGATAAATTTAAAAAAGGGAAATATTTTCTTCTGATAGTTGAAGTATCACAAGATACCTCGAAGATACAAGCTGATTTCTTTATTTGTGATTCTATATCATAAGTATCAATTTAAAAGTGATCCTATATCTCAATTCTTTATTTCAGATATATGTAGATAGTAGTAACCAACCTGGGATGGAACATCTGGACTGTGCTTGGCAACATCACGGCGAACATTCAAAGATTGAAAATAGTACGATCTTGCAGCTTGAAGGTCTCCGTCATAATATTTAAGATCTCCAATTTTATTAAGTGAAACAGAAAGTGTATGTGTAATCTGTAGGACAATTTAATAGAAATAAATTGACAATAAACAAAAGAAGCATGACCTTTCAATTTATGATTTTTTGATCCAATGTCCAAAAAAGCAAGGTTCTAATGAAATAACCTCCAAATCGTCTTTTGGCAACTTTGACAGAAATTCAACACTTTCTTCAAAATAAGCTACTGCAGAACTGGCATCACCCATTGCTCGGCTGCAGAAAAATGATGTCAACATATAGATCACAATCTGCCTCTATTAAACATGTCATAGAACAAGTTTTTTATTGTAAATATTAGAATTATTTTATTATTATTTTATAATATTTAGTGCTAGAATAGGAAATATTAGATATATAGATTTGGTTTAGATTTGTATAGATTATTTCCTATCTGTAAATATTCTTTTTGGATTAGATCTGGACTTCTCACTTAAGCCCATTAGGGTCTCTATAGTCTATATATTGTAACTCTTTGTGCTAGCTTAATAAACAACATATTATTTTATATTCAAGTTGGTACCAGAGCACTTTTGTTCTGGGGACCCTCGCTTTCGCTTAAAACTTCGTTCTAGCTTTAAAACCTAAGCCCACTGCTTATGAATCCTTTTTTCTTTGCCATGTATCCTTCTGGCAAGCCATATAGGGCTGTAAGATCCTTCAGAGTAATTTCCGAACGCGTCAGCACCTCCGACAGCCACCGGAACCACCGTCCAGCACTGTTCAGGCCGCCGGAGAAGTATTCCGGCGAGTTTTAGAACCAAACCACCATCGCAGCCGTAACGCGCCTCCACACGTCGCCCGTCTCCTCTGTGCGTGGTGCTCACGCGCCACCTTCTGTCGGTGCGTGCACTGTTCCGATGGAATTTTGCGGCCGTTCTTGGACAGAAAGGCTCGCCTTATCCTCTTCTTTCCAGATCTGTGGTTGGTTCTTTGTGGGTCTCACTTTTTGTGTGTACCTCTTCTTGATTTGCGATCAGGTTAGTTTCTATTCACTTGGTTGTATATCCTTGTGATTTATTATAATGGCAGCATCTTCTCCTGCTCACTCGGAGATCAATTCTCCCTCTCCTCCTGCCAAAAGTCCCCCTAATGTCATCTCAACCAATGTTGGGCCCATTACCTCTTCAAAGCTGAAGGGTTCTGTAAATTACAAGAATTGGGCTACCTCTGTTCGAGTTTGGTTCTTTGGACAGGGACATGGGAACCATCTCACACCTAAATCTACTGATATTCCTAAGGAAGAAAAATCTGATTGGAAAGGATTGACAACTAGCTTCTGAGTATCCTTTGGCAGTCTATTGATCCAATCGTCTTGGATATTTTCTATTCTTTTCAAACCTTTAATGACGTGTGGGAGGAAGCAAACACCTCTACAATAATGATATTCAGCAGCTTTATTCTATTATATCTCAGTTTATGGATCTGCGCAAATCATCTGACACTCAGATGGAGACATATGTTGGCAAAAGTCAATCTCTGATGCAGACATATTTGGATATGTTGCCCTACCCTACTTATGCTTCTGCATATCAGAAACAGGTGGAACGTCTCTTTATGGTTGCTACAATTTCTGGTCTTCCCGAAGAATATAATAATATCCGGGATACTATCTTGACTAGTGGGGATCCAGATCTATCAATGACGTATCAGCGTCTTCTGAACCTTAAAAAGAAATTTGCTCCTGTATCGTCTTCTGTTGTTGATTCCACTGCTCTAGTTTCCTGTACTGACTTTCGCGGGAACATTGGAGGTGGTCGTGGTTGAGGCCAGGGAGGACGTGGCCCAGGAGGACGTGGTCAGCGACCTCATTGTCATTATTGTCGGCAACTCGGTCATTATGAGGAACGTTGCTACACAAAGTATCCTCACCTGCGACCTTCTCATGCTGCTAATATAGCTCAATCGGATACTGCTTCAACTGGTACAATCTCTCTCTCCTCTGAAGACATTGCAACACTCCAGACCCTTCTCAAGAAGGCCTCTCCTCAGTCTCAGGCCTCTGCTTCAGAAACTAGTAATCCCGTTGCTTGTGTTTCTCATTGTGCATCACTTGTTCCTTGGATATTTGACTCAGGTGCTACTGATCACCTTTGTGGTAATAAGGAACTCTTTTCATCTCTTACATATTCTGATAATTTACCTTCTTTTACTCTTGCAAATGGCACTAAAGCCCCTGTTCATGGGATTGGACAAATCTCTCCAACCTCCTCATTGACCTTGACATCAGTCTATTACATTCCTGACATCCCTTATAACTTAATCTCTGTTAGTAAATTGATCAACTCTCTTAATTGTATTGTTACCTTCTTAAACCATTCTGTTTCTGTGCAGGATCCGGGTACGAGGAAGACGATTGAAGTGGGCCGTGAGTCACGGGATTTGTTCTACCTGGTTGTGCCGAGTCCTTCAGTTGCTTGTTCTCACAGAATCTCCACAACTTATCCACAGTCGCCTCGGTCATCGTAGTCTTTCAAAATTGCAGAAGATGGTTCCTCTTTTATTCGGTCTTCAGACATTAGATTGTCAGTCATGTCAACAAAGGAAGCACATACGCTCCTTCTTTGCCAATCGAGTCAATAAACAAGCTGATGCTCCTTTTTCAATTATTCATTCAGATATTTGGGGTCCAAGTCGTAGTGTGTCTGTTTTAGGGTTTCGATATTTTGTTACCTTTATTGATGATTTTTCACGTTGTACTTGGATTTATTTAATGAAAAACCTTTCCGAGTTATTTTCTATTTATCAAAAAAAATTTGCTGAAATTCATACTCAATTTAGTGCTTCTATTCGTATTTTACGTAGTGATAATGCTAAGGAATATGTTTCTATTGACTTTTCTAATATCCTAGCCACACAGGGTACTTTACACCAAACTACTTGTCCTCACACTCCACAAGAAAATGGAGTAGTTGAATGTAAAAATAGACATCTCATTGAAATTTCTTGGACTATTCTTATTCACATGCATGTTCCTCTTCACTCCTGGGCCGATGCAGTCCTTGCCTCTTGTTTTCTCATCAACCGTATGTCTTCATCTATTCTTAATAATGACATTCCTTATAACTTGTTTCTTCCAGATGTTCCTCTCTATCCTCTATCCCCACATGTCTTTGGTTGTACCTGTTTTGTTCATGATCTCACTTCTGGTAAGGACTAGTTAACATCCAAAGCCTGTAAGTGTATTTTTCTTGGTTATTCTCGTCTTCAAAAGGGTTATCGTTGTTATTCTCCTAATCTTAAGCGTTACTCACCTATCAAGTGCAGAAGCAGAATTTCAAGCTGTGGCTCAAGGTATCTGAGTTATTATGGCTGAAAATCATTCTAGATGATCTCAAGGTGAGATATGAAGGATCTATGAAGTTACTTTGTGATAACAAGTCAGCTATCTGAATAGCCCACAATCCAGTTCAACACGATCGAACCAAACATATTGAGATTGATCGTCACTTCATTAAAGAGAAATTAGACAGTGGACTGATCCCTACTCCATATATTCCTTCTAGTCGTCAATTGGCTGATGTCTTAACCAAGGGTCTTCCTAATGACAGATTTCAAGAACTTACTACCAAGCTGGGAATGATAAATATCCATTCCTCAGCTTGAGGGGGAGTATTGTAAATATTAGAATTATTTTATCATTATTTTGTAATAATTAGAATACTCTATAAGTGTATTTGGGCTTAGCCCATTAGGTTTTTTAGTCTCTTTAAATAGAGAACTCTTGTACAAATATTATACAATTCAATAATATACAAATCTTCTTTTCTAGTTTTTTTTTTTTTACATTTTGTGACGCAACAAGAAATATTATTATAGAAGAAACAAGTAATAAAGTTTGAGAACACGATATTCAAGAAAACAAAACAAATAGCCATAGCCAAAAAAACATCCACAAAAAAATAAGCAATCTCTTTAAATGTCCACCATCAAAACCCCTCTAAAGTAATGATTAGCTGAGCACCGTAAAGGGACCAAAAGGAGATATACATCCCTAGAATTTTCTCTGAATGTATTTAACCAGCCAATTATATGAAAACACAATGTTGCACCCACATATTAGTGAGTTTAAGGACATCTCTGGAATCACGATGGAGGCAGAAGAGACCAGGGAAACTAGCAAAAAGTAATCAGAAACTGCTCCTGACCATATTACTTAATACCAGACACCAAAAAAAAGCTAGCAGTATAGTGGATTACTCAGTGGAGACTGCACCAAAGACCAGTAGTGGCCAGAGGCTGTGGCAGTGCGATTTGCCACTATTAACTACTCTGCTTCTGACCTCTCAGTTTACAATGTTATTGCAATTTGCACACACACAAGAAGAACTAAATATCAAACCAAAAAATTTACCAGCATTACTATTAGCTTGAAGGAGGGCAAGCCTTAGAACAGCAGTTTTTACTCCTTTGTGATCGGTAGGTCACGGGTTCAAGTATAGGAAACAACCTATTTGCAAAAATATAAAGGTAAGGTTGAGTACATTCGACCCTCACCCCTACCCTCACAAAATCTAGAAGCTTTTTTGCCCTTTATTAATATTAGCTTGAAATCAGTTCTGCCCCATCTTTTTGTCCAGATTTCACCCGATTCTTCTGTGGCACTCAATATGCAGTCAAATTGACTTTTCTCAGTCTATCATGTTAAAAGATGGCTTACATAAATTCATTAAATTATCTTACAGATTTCTGTTAGAAATTCTAAACCAATCCCACTTAACGGCTTAAGCTTATGAAATAATTGGTCTTCAAAATTGTATCAGAGCCTCCTCTACTAAGTGATCATGATTTATTCTCATTGCCGCCATTATTATAGTAAAAGTCGAACTTTAGCACAAGAAAGAGTAAGCTTATGTATTGTCCATGCATGAAGTCCAAAGGGCTCTTACATGATGAAGCATGTTACAGATATAAAACCAATCTTGACTCTTCACCAAACAGTTTGTGTGAAACCAATGCGCTTAAAATGAAGAGTGCATTCATGCAAGAGTTTTGATGATTACAAACAAGCATAGAAGCAACGTTAGAGATAACACAACTCGCAACAATCAAAAGTCAAAGGAAGCAATTCAAACAAGTCAACAAGAGCGAATCATTCAACACACAAGATCATTATTGAAACATGCTCTTGAGAACTTAGAATCCAAATGTAAAGGTAAATTGATTAATGATGCATAAATGAGCTCAAAGGATATTTAAATCCATACATGCATTATCCATGTCATCAATCACTTGAAAGCCTTGATTATTATGAAAAAGATCCTTGACATATTCAATAACCCAAAAACATTTTATACAAGTCAAGGAAATACATTAAAAGTGATTAGAGACTAAAAGGAATGCTTTACAACTCATAAAACTGCACAATCAAAGAAAATATTCGAATACTACATTGTCTGTATTCGAATACTTATGCTCAGAACAAAGTATTCGAATACTTTAAGAAAAGTATTCGAATACCAGTTGAAGTATTCGAATACCTTATGAAAAGTATTCGAATACT
This sequence comes from Gastrolobium villosum, assembly GCA_032173675.1. Lineage (NCBI taxonomy): Eukaryota > Viridiplantae > Streptophyta > Magnoliopsida > Fabales > Fabaceae > Gastrolobium > Gastrolobium villosum. The sequence goes on from JAVKPL010009271.1 coordinate 27,625, forward strand.
TACTGGACAGAAAGCAGTCCAACGACTATAAACGGCTAGTTTTGCGAAAATGAGTGTTCAAAGGGTCATGGGGGGCCTCTATAAATAGTGATCACTATTCACATTGATGGGACACCTTTCCTAATCATTATTCTTGCTTTATTGCATATCATTTGCTTACTTTTCATCATCTTGATCATAAATTACCTTTGAGCTTCAATCTTGTGTCATTGATCAATACCTATAAGCTTCAACTTGTACAATCTGTACTTCACGAGTACAAATCCTTTTCTAAACACTCTCAATCTATTCTTTTGTGTAAAGGGTAGTGAGACCCTAGTGAAAGAGGTTGCTCATAACCTAAGTAAGTGAGTGGAAGTGTGAAGGTTCCAAGAATTAATATTCTTGAAGGTTGTAGTGGTTTTTCAAGCACCCTTGAAGCTTGATAATTAGTGGAAAGTTGAACGGGCTGGACGTAGGTCACGGTGGTGGTGACCGAACCAGGATATACAGTGTTTGCATTCTCTCTAACTCTCTATCTCTTTATATTAGCATTATTCTGACTACTTGAGCTTATCTTTTTCTCCTCTTTATATACCATTTGTTTGTATGAATCTCTATTTTCTAAGCTTTGCTTTTATCAAACTACTTTATCTTAAGAAAATTGATTTCCACAAAGGAAGTGAGACATTTTATTAGAAATATTTTTAAAACTCAATTCACCCCCCCTCTTGATTTTGAGGCCACTTGTCCAACAGTTTGAACTTTTGGGTTCCCACCCTTTCACCAAACCAATTTGAGTCTTGATTATATGTTAAGTCTACTCTACCAGATAAAACTATATCAGAAATGACCATCTCTAACCACTTGTTGGTCAAAAACAGATTTCTCCAGCAATTGTATCTAAAATCAATTAAATACACAACTCAGTCTCTACAATTATCCTTCACTTGCATTTTCTCTAAACTTATATATGTGTACAATTTAGCCTTTAAATTTGCAAAATTTTTATCAAGTTAGTCCTTCTCATGGATTAAAGTGAGATACCAAATCAGCTAGTGTGATACGAATGGTATAAAAGCAAGGACTAACTTTTACATAAATAAATGTAGGGACTAACTCGTACACAAATAAATTTAGCGACTAAACTAAGAGAGGAGAATAATTCCAAGGGCTAAGTTGCATATTTACTCTTTCTAAATCAGAGATAACCAGTTAAAATATGGAAGTTTCAGGGTTTCTAATTGAGTCACATTGACAAATAAATAGAAAGTAAGTGTTTTCCTTCTCAATAAAGGAACATAACACCCTCATTTTTGGGCATAATAGCAAAGATAATAACAAAACAACTTAAGCCTTAACCCAAATACTTGGATTGACTTATAAGGTCCATTTTCAAAGATGATCTGGATTCAGCACATTAATTTTCCAATCTCCACTAATGCTAAGCAATACGCATTTGTTTTTGCTTCTATCATTCTTGGTCTCTGTCTGGTTATATTTAGTGTTCCTATTTGCATTACTATTTTGCTCAAGTACCTTTGTAACTATTCTATGCTCAATCAATGAGACTCCTAATAGATATATTATACTTAGTGCAAAACTTCTCTATCTTTCTTTAAGCACCAACCATGTATGTAAATAATATCTGACCATAGAATACAAAAATCATATACTACCTAAACTAAAACCAAGAAATACAAAAGAATGGGCTCCAGAGATGAGAAGATTGAATGAAAGATAGATATATGCAGAAACAGGAAGGTAAGAGTAAAAGACTGACAGATCAGTTGATATGAACATCTTGCATAGAGGAAAAAGAAAGAGAACGAGCAAACATACCAGCAATCACCAAGCATACCCAAGACTGCTCCAAGTTGTGAACATAACTCTGAAGTGCTACCCACTTTTTCTAGCTGACCTCGAATGTCTTCTGCGCAGAGGCTGAGTCTTGATTTGGCACTTTCCAAATTCTGAGCACGGAATGCCTGTTTTTGAAGTGCATATAGCAAAATGCTCATTGTCAAGCAGTAGAACACAGTACAAAATGAACACAGTGAAACAAAAAAGTAGTAGCTTCAGCAAAGCAAGAAACCCCATCAGCAATGCCACTTCTAGATAAAGGTATTTTCCAAAATATTCAATCACATATACCAGCACCGCATGTATCAAGAGTTATTAACATCAATGCCATTACCACTTTCATTGTTCTTGATAATTATTAATGACAAAAATTTTCAAGGATCTCTCTCCATATAATCCTTCATATATAAGACTTAACATAAACATTTAAAAAGGCCATACCCTCATGGCATGTTGCACCAAGAAAGAACCTCTTTCCAACGACACATCCTCATATATGACTGGTTTACTCTCTGTTGCTTCTTCTTCTCCTTTCTCTGAACTAACAGACCGTTTGATCCTAGCATGACCTTCGATAAAGCGATCAACTACATCCTGAAGATTAGCATCAGGCTCGATCTTCACAATATCAGCCCCACATAAAGGGCATTCCTTAAAGCGTGATATACATGCTCTAATTTCAGATATGTATAGAACATCAGAAATGAGCTAAAAAATAGAGTAAGCAATACAGATTTCAAGAAATAAACATAGGGAATGATACATACTTGCAGAAAAGATGAGAACAAGGCACACATTTGCTAGTGTCAAAAAGAAGTGCCTGGCATATCATACAGCTAAGAGGACCAATCTTAAATGTTTGTGAGTCGTATCCAAAAGGGCACTTTGGTGAGGCACTAGCTGAGTCATTAACATTAACATCTTTCTTCACCTTACTCTCAGTCTCTACTTGATGTTTGATTGAATTTTCACCTGATTTTTTAGAAGTACTATTATCATCAGGGCGAGCAGCTTTGACAAAAGGACAAACTGGTTTCATATTCATCACCAGAATTAGAACCTGTCAAAACAACATCTTTGCATTCAGTTACCCCCATTTTAAAAAATAAATGTAAAACCAAAAACCCATTAAAAAAATTATATCAATACTCATTAATTAGACATGCATTAAAAGCATATAAATTTTCTACATGAAGAACTGAATAAATTATTATTATTTACTACAAAGACTATATGCATAAAATCTCCACCAAAACAACCATATACCCAACTCAAAATTAGACATAAATTTTTCTTCTTTGTACATTATCTAGAAGGTAATAGAGGGGGGGAATTTCATCACAGGCTAACTAGAAAGAAAGGAATCCAATCTATTATTGTACATTAAATCAAAATCAAGATTCATTTTAACAAAAAAAAAAAAAAAAAAAACAATTATACTTATCCTTTTTTGTTTTCAAAAATTAAAATAGATGAAAAATGTTACAGGATCGAGCGAGAGAAGAGACTCGAAATCGTAAAGAACGACGTCGTTGCAGGCGCCTTTGGTTCTTTCTTCTTACTTAGCTTTGGCTGAGAGAGAGAGAGAGAGAGATTGTGCGATGGTTCTCAGAAATGAGAGTGAAATGACGCGGTTGGATGGAGTGGGAAGTTGGCTTATCTTTTATATTTTGTTTATAGTCCCTCGCGTATGGTGTATTTTCCAAGGGACCTATTCAAAATGTGCAAATAAATTATCTTATTTTACTGATTTAATTACTTTCTTTTTGGTGACCTAATTGATTTAATTACATTATTTCATACTGGGTTTGCTGTTTTATTAATCGCTGTCTTATGTTTATATATATATATATATATATATATATATATATATATATATATATATATATATAAATAGCGGCAGGATATTCTTACACCAGTGTAAGAGTTAGAAGTCTTACACTCAATCTTGACCATTGATCCACTTGCATCCAATAGTTCACATTACTAAAAAAATTGAGCCCTTAGATATAAGTGGGATTAACGGACAAGATTAAAAGTGTAACTTACATGGGTGTAAAATGATCCTGACCCATATATATATATATATATATATATATGGGTTTTATAAGAGTTATGTTGTAGGAAAAATGTTTGTGTTATGTTATAGAGATTCGTTTTGCGTGCCAGAATTTTTGTTTTTTTTTGCTGTGGGCCCCACAAAATATTGTGAGTGTAGAAAATTTTTTCTGGTCATGTTAAATTATAGATGATAAACCCTATATATATATATATATATCTTGCACCGGTGTAAGATTAATAAGTCTTACACCAAATCTTAACCATTGATTTTCTGCATCTAACGGTTAAGATTTATTAGGTCTCACTCATTAATTAATTTTTAATTCCCAATAAATCTCAACCATTTGATGCACGGAAATCAACGGTTAAGATTTGATGTAAGATTTATTATTCTTACACCGGTGTAAGTTGATCCTATCCCATATATATATAGATGGAAAAATATTTCTCCGGCAACTTGAGATAATTTATCTCCGGCCTCCCCAAAACTACGTCATTTTATTTATTTATTTCCTTATATTTATTTATTCATCTTTGAATGGTTATGATTCCCCCTTTCTCTCTCTTCATTTATAACAATTGATCTATCTTTGCACGGTTATGATTGAGTAGCTGCAGATAAAATTATCTCCAGCAGCTTGAGAAATGATAAGCCCATATATATAAATATGGGTTCGCTTTTTCTGCAGTTACTGTAGATAAGTTATCTGCAGTAAGCTCAATACGACGTCGTTTTGGGACAGAAATTATGGTGTTTTTGTAATTATAATTTATTTCAGGGTTATAATAGTCTTTATATTTATAATTTTTTAAGATTTCAATAACAAAACGACGTCATTTTGGGAATAAATGCAGATAACTTATCTGCATTAACTGCAAAAATATTTTTCCATATATATATATATATATATATATATATATATATATATATAGGGAAATACTACTCTCATTTTTTTTTGGTGAAAATACTACTCTCATTTTTCATGAGATAGTTATCTCATATTCTCTCACTTCGAAAATCGCACCCCTCTTTTTCTTTTTTTGCTTTTTAATAGTGGGCCCCACTTGAATTCTCTCAATAACACGAGAGAACTACTCTCATGTAATATGAGTAATATTTCTCATAAATATATATATATATATATATATATATATATAGGGCTCATAATTTCTCAAGCTGCTTGAGATAATTTTATTTCCGGCTACTAAATCATAACCGTACAAAGATGGATCAATGGTGATGAAGGAAGAGAGAAAAAAAGGAATCATAACTATTCAAATATGAATCAATTAATATAAGGAAATAAATAAATAAAATGACATATTTTTAGGATGGTCGGAGATAAATTTATCTCAAGCTGCTTGAGAAATATTTTTCCCAAATATATATATATATATAAGGTTATTCTTACAACCTATTGATCTTAACTGTTGATTTCTGCCAATCAATGGTTATTATTTTCATAAATTAAATTTATTAATTAATTATTAATTCGCAATAAACGATAACTGTTGATTGGCGGAAATCAACGGTTAAGATTATGGTTGTAAAAGGTTGTAAACAAAAATAGGTTGTAAGTATAACCTTCCTCTATATATATTATATATATGGGTTAATTTTTCTATAGTTTATCTACATTGAGCTTGATGTTATTTTGGGGCAAAAATCAGGGTAATTTTATAATTATAGTTTATTTCAGGATTTTAATAGTGTTTCTTATTATAATATTTTAATCTTTCAAACAAAAATGATATCATTTTAGGAGTTAATGTAAATAACTTATCTACATTTAATGTACAAACATTAAATCATCTATCTTATATTCTAAAGGAATTTCATTCCTTGGCAACTTTGCTGACGTGTCATTTCCTCCTTCAATTTCAGCTTTGTGTTCACACTACACAATTTTAAAAACCTTTCATTCTTTGATAAATCTGTGAATAAAATAAATATAAAACAAAATCAATTTTTCAAGAACAAATCGATGGACAAGATTTCTTGATTTAAATCAATGGTCAAGATTTGTTAAAAATGTTGGTGGCAGACAGCTCATTTAAACCTATCTCACTGCTCTTTGAATTTCGAAATTTTAATTTGAATTTTTATTTGAAATTTAAAATTTGATTTTTGAATTCTGAATGGTAACAGATAGCTCATTTAATGTTGAGCTACTTTATGCATTGGTTTTGTTAAAGAATTTAAAAAAAGACATGTGCTTTGTATTATATACCAACGCTTTGGGACATTTTGTTTCGTTCTCCTTATTTTTCCTTTTTTTTGCTGCTGCTGCTGCCAAATATCTGCTGATATACGCATTGCTTCCTTAGCATCACTTCTTGCTTCTCTCTGTTTTCATCTTACAAAAAACATGTTTCCAAAATATGATTTTCTGAAGGATGTCAATCCTGCCAAAGAGGACGGGAAGATTAAGGTGAAGGTGGTTCGTGCTTGGAAAGTTCCTAACTTTCAACGTAGAGATTTTGACGACAATGTTGAAATGGTTTTATTGGATGAACAGGTAGTTGTCTGCGTTTTTTAAATCTTCCATCTTTGCATTTTTTAAATCTTCCATCTCTACGCAAGTTCCATTTTAATTAACGTTATTGATGTGAGTTGGCTGCGTTCTTTTGTAGGGTGGTAGGATCCACGCCACTGTCAAAGGTTCTTTGCCGGTGCGGAAGATAATCCATGAAGGAGAGTGCTATTTTATAAAAAAATTGGAGTTGGATTCAATAGCGATGTGTTTAGGTGAACCAAGCATCAGTATCGTTTGTCTTTCAACTTGAGGACTGATGTTAAATCAATTGTTGATTATGATATTTCCGCAAGTGAATTTGATTTTATTGATTATGACATCGTTGAAAAAGAAACGTCTGACTCTCCTTATTTAGTCGGTAATTATTTTTCCGTACTATTATCCAATTTCTAATTATTTGAAATTTTTTCACCAACTGTTTGCTGCCCTCTTTTTTTGTAGACGTCATTGGTTTAATCTCAGGAATTGGGGAAGTTTGTGATCGTGTGATTTCTGGTAGGAAGAAAAAAATGGTAGTTTGGAGCTTGACAACCTGAGGCATTTAATTTTTTTTAGTAAAATACATTAATTTTGTCAAGCTCTGTTAGCTTATATTTTTAGTGTATTAACGTTGTGCTTGCTGCTAGGGGTGCTAAATGAGCCAGGGGCCTTTGGCTTGGCTCGCAAAGGCTTGAGCTCGTTTAATAAAAGCTCGTGTTGGAACCAGGCTTGGATTTGTATAAAAGCTCGTTTAATAAAAAGGTCTCAGGCTCTAATCCAGAAGCTCGTCCTTAGAGCCTCCCAGGCTAGCCTAGTATATAAATATTTATTTATATTTTTTATACTACTTGTAATAACTCTCTATCTCATCAATTTATTTCACCCCATTTTATTGGTTTAACAGACTTTTTGAGTGATTTTGTTCTATATTTTGCTATTTAGATATATATTGAATTTATGTATATTTATGGAATTACTAGTGTTGTTCTATATTATCCTTCATCCTCCTTCACACAAACAAACCCACAAAAACTCATTCGTTCCACTGTGCACTGCTTATTTGTGTCAATTTGTTTTATTTTTTATTTTATTTTTTATTTTTTATTTTTGTTGACACTTTTTTTATAATGGATAACACAGATTCCACGTCATTTCTTCTGTTTGATCGCGACTGTGTGTCTTTGTTGGGAATGAGTGCTGGTGAATTGTGCGAGCTGCATTTCAAGAGGGTTTGTATTATCATTGTTGTGTAATAGTGAACATGTGTTTTTTGTCGTTGTGTGCACTCTGTTTGCGCTGTATTTATTTATTTTTATTTTTCAGTTTAATTTATTTTTCCTTTTCCTTTTTTTTAGGGTGCGGATTTGGATCAATTTCCAGAAGAGTTAAATGTTCTGAATGAGAAGTCAATGTTGTTCAAGATAAATGTGAAGCAAAGGATTTGAACTCATACAGTGATCCCAAATATCAAGTTTCTAAAATTTGTATGAGCGAAGACATAATCTTAGCGTTCATTAAGTCTCTTGTAGATCCAAATGTATGCTTTTTATATATTTCTATTGGATATCCATTTTTCTTATTCATGTTGTTGACTGTTGTTGGTTGTTGTATATCACAGGATGAAGCAAACTTCGATAATTCTCGCAAAAATGAAGTTGTATCGTTGGAACCAGAAAAGGTTGCGGTAACCCATTATTTGGATTTAGCTTCATGTTACGAAAAAAAAAATAACATAAATACTTGACGTACCTTTTTTTATATGAAAAAAAATAGGATGTTGAGAGTCAGACCTGTGATAGTGCTGACGTTGGTGATATCTCTATGACGATGTTGACACCTTTGATCAATTCTCATGATTCCATTGCTGGATAATTTAAATTTTCAGCTGTTCGGACAACGAAGAAAATAAAGCTTGAAAAAGAGTTATGTAAGAACCCGCACCGCTAATTAAGGAGATTAATTAATTAAATATGATAATTAGGAAATAATTCCATAATTGAACCTAATAATTATTATGAGGCTCTAATAGTTATAGTAAGTGAGTAATAATGTTGAAAGTCGCTTTTCGGACGAAAAGTGCAGATATCGGTTCTGCTACCCGGTATAAATGCGTACCGGTGAAGTATCCCAAAAAATTATAATAAGTGCATGATAATTACTAGAATAATATGTAGGACTTGTAAAACGAGTTTCAAGTCAAAATAATGAGAACTGGTGCGAGAATTGATACTGGCTATGGAAAAGCGCGTACCGGGAAGGTGCTTCGAAAAATAAAATAAAAATATGACAAATCTTAGAAAAATGAGTTGGTTAAGATTCCAAAGTTTGGGATTAAAATGTTTTGCGTAGCTATTAATGCTAATACTGCGCGTTAAATGCTTAAGTGGCTATAAATATGCAAGTTAGCACAAAACCCTAGGCCATACTAGTCTTCTACGTGGGTTTTTGGGGTGGCTGGTCAGCTGAGGTTGTTCTTTGGGTTTCTTCTTCATTTCTTGACCAAGTGGTCACCTTTTACTTGATTTCTTCATCCTTGAGCTTGCATACACTTGAGAGCTTGTATGGTGAGGGAGTGTGTAACAGCCCGTTACGTACCGGTATTGTTAACATTAATTATGATATTAAGCGCAGTTACAATCACAGCAGTTCATTTATAAAAATGAGAATAAACTTTTTCCGATTATTACGCGAACAGTAAAAGTATAAAAAGCGTAATAATAAAAAGCTGTGACCGTAACTGAAACACTAGCGGAAGACTTTCTTAACTATTTATACACTTCATTTTATTACCTACAAGAAACTAAGGGGTTCCCATAAACCCACTTAGCCAATTCCTCACTTTTACGTTTTTACCACTTAACTGGACTTGCTAATTGTTTTTCTACGAACACCAAATAAAAATCCGAACTTAAACTCTAGGTCATTATTTTTCCTTATTCAATTACCTTTCTAACAAGCTATCACACACTTGATTCCGAGCTCGTGAGCTCCGGTTATCGCCGTTTGAAGTTGGACAAACAACATTGTCTACCAACTCCGAAACAGTCTAAAAACGTCCAAACTTCACGGAATAAACTGCACCTAACCACAAGGACACTGCCTCTCAAAATTTTACACCA